>KN886351.1:2558-46329 GCA_000934455.1 Apostichopus parvimensis
AATTTAAATAATTAATTTGCATGTCATAAACTCAAATTTGACTGAACTCTCTGATTGGTCAAAAGACTTGACTTGACCTCAACTTATTGTGCTTCGATTCCACTCGAGGTCCCTAGCTTCTGTGACTTGACTTAATTCGAATCATACTCTTATTAAAATGGGTTCAAAAGGACACATGTCTCAAGCCATAAAGATAAAAATTAAAAATAACCTGATACGTGCCGTTACCCGGCAAATTCTTACGGTACGACAGCAGAGTGGTATAATGGTCACACCTGCTTGGCAGCAACATGCATATTCATTAACTAACCTCACAATAATTATCCATTTGACTTTCTTTCTTTTCAGCTAATTAACGGCTACATTGTTGTCTAATGAACTACTGCATCGTTACGCATTTATACAGAAACTGTGAAATTCAAGGTCACACAAGTCATTTGAAACTTGCTTAAAATTTCCAGGCCAGCATATCTCTTACTTTAACATTTTCAAAATTCAGTTATTTGTGGCCTGTTATAATGTCCTACTTACCTTACAAGACCAGAACACTGTAGCACACTATCCAACAGAACAAACCCTGTTTCAAACCTTCAAGAATTAGAAGAGAAATGAGTCAAGAGGTGAGAAACCAAAAATAAAAGGAAAATGGTAATAGTAACAAACCTGAACACACCAAATAACAAAACAAAATATATCAATGACATTATATAATATGACATTTAAATGCAAGCAAGGCAAACATTCTAGATTTTTCTCTATTACTTCAGTCAAGTTATTCCTAACTCTAAGTTAAATAGACCTGTTGAATGAAAATAAGTGTTGAGGGAAGTATGATACCAATACCATACAAACTATAGAAGCTGTTAAGGAATTGCAGGATTTCATGTTTGAAAGTGGAAGCTAAAATCTTTGATGAGTGTTAATTTTAGAAGAGCTAAGAAGTTGTGGGCTATAGCCATTGGACCATGGGTATGAGATCCTCCAGTCTCAGGGGCTCAGGAATGTGGTCCTGAGGTCACAGTGACTAGGGAATGTGGTTGTGGGGTCAAAGGGACCTCAGGAATGTGGTCCTGAGGTCACAGGGACTAGAGAATGTGGTCCAGAGGTCACAGGGACTACGAAATGTGGTCCAGAGGTCACAGGGACTAGAGAATGTGGTCCTGAGGTCACATGGACTAGGGAATGTGGTCCTGAGGTCACAGGGCCTAGGGAATGTGGTCCTGAGGTCACAGGGACTAGGGAATGTGGTCCTGAGGTCACAGGGACTAGGGAATGTGGTCCTGAGGTCAAAGGGACTAGAGAATGTGGTCCTGAGGTCACAGGGCCTAGGCAACGTGGTCATGCGGTCACAGGGACTGGGGAATGTAGTCCTGAGGTCACAATTACTTTTCCATTCTATTTTCCTTGGTAAATTACTAAACTGAATAAAAATGGTTAACAAACTGAGTGAGCAAGAAGCCTTAATGCAATTCCTGTTGAGAGAGTGACATATTTTCAACAAAAGCTTTCTTTTATCAGCCTAAACATGCTGTTTCTGACTGCATGATGCAATATAGGTGCATATATGCAATCAGAGCAAGCCCTGTAGTATAAGCCGGAGCAAGGAGTGGGAAGTGACCTAAGCGGAGGGTGAATTTAAAGATTTACCAAAAGCAAATTTAATCTGACATTTATACACTTTCCATTATATCACATCTCAATGTAATATCATGTTAATAATGGCACAAAATGGAGCATCTACAAAAGCCAAATGAAAACAACAAACACTTTGGACTTACCTTCCGACGTGGTTACCAATGACTGTAAACTTGAAACCCCAGTCATTGTTATTGAAATCAGACACAAATTTGTAGTAAAGCGTGTCCCCTAAAGAAAACAATGATATTACAAAGGCATTTGTTAAATGGAACTATTAAAAAGGACAGGGTACTAGAGTAAGCATGCTTTGTTAAAAATATATGTAATTTAATATAATAATTAATTAATTAATTAAATATAATTTAATTCCAACAAACAGTGTTGATAGTTCACCCAGTGTCTTTTCACACAGTGTCTTTCCACACAGTGATGAGCTTTGATGCGAGCATAGTTATGAAAGACCTACAAGCATCTATACTTTGAGGTAATTACCTGGTATATCAAAGTTGATCCAGTTTCCGCTACTGCCGCTGAAAGTCCTGACGTTATGTTTGTACTTGTTATCTGATGCGATGGTGAGAATGTCGCAGCAGTCCTCCGTACAGCAACGCTCGTCAAACTTGATGAGGAGGTACCTGGCACCACCGAGAGTGACCGTACCCTGTTGAAAGAAATTAAGAAATTATGAAACCGAAAATTGTCTCAAAGAGTGCGACCCACACTGGACCATCAACATAAATAGCATGTATCTCAAAACTTATCCATTATTGGAATTCTGGCATAAACTAGTTGGAGTTTCAAAGTACTATAATATATATATATAATATAATAAATATATATATAAATAGCATATATTAAAGTGCTGTTATCATGAAATAAAACATGCTCAAGAGCACTGTACAAAAGAACCAAAACCTGGAATATAAAATTACCAAACTAAAGAAAACCTAAAAGTAATAACAACAGCAGTAAAAGTAAAACATGCTCAAGAGCACTGTACAAAAGAACCAAAACCTGGAATATAAAATTACCAAACTTAAGAAAACCTAAAAGTAATAACAATAGCAGTAAAATTAAAAGTAAAACATGATATAAGACAGGATAAGAAACCACAATAAAGAACATAAAAATATAAATATACATAAATATGGGCACAGTAAAGTGAAAAAAACAATATAATGTGAATAAGAATTAATGCCCATACTCGAGCCTAAAAAGATAAGTTTTACTATATAACTTGTGGTATTTTCTTAACTGAATGAAACTGTAAGTTATTACATATGAAGCTACGGAATGAATAACCCACGTACATGTCTTTGTCAGATGATGAGGTATCTAATACAAAGAGTCAACCAACATCCTCAAATCCAACAAATTAAATTTCAAAATTTTGCCTCAACAGGACAACACGGTGCAAAGAGACTGACCTGAAAGGTATTGATTAAACAATTTTGTTTACTATTTTGCAAGAGTTAGGAAGCTCATTTGAACCTTATCCAAGGGATAAAACCTTATCCAAGGGATAAACCCTTATCCAAGGGATAATCATGGAGAAAAACACCTTCTCATATCAAGCCTTCTCTTTTTGGTGAGTGTTCAGAGGATTTTGAGACAGGTGTTTGCAATAATCGCACCCCCATATCCTGCGCCTGGGTTCGGCCAATTAACGTCCCCATCCGACAGATGACAGTGTATCTCAGCACTCTCTCACTACTGAGGAAGGTGGAGGCACTTATCAATTCATCATCACTGCAGTGCAGCTTTGGTGAAGAAAGTTGTTTTGAGATCATTGAAAGAACAGGACTATACACAACTTCCCAATTCGCAAACCAGAAATATCATATCCACGAAAAATAACAACAACAACAATAACAAGAACACTGCAAAGTAGCAATGTTGAATAGGTCAAGAGAATCTGATTTCCGGCGAGGATTTGAACCGGGGAAACTAACGATTGTCGGGCAGAGGCTCATAATGCCTTCACCGGATTATTACCATCTGCCATGCATTACACTATGTGCTTCTGTTCCCATTTTACCTCTATTTTAGTATCGTTGTCGTAGTTGTGCTTGGATTCTACCGTTCTGGGCTGTAGCGCCATCTCTTGCATGAAGGAACAGGCGGACTGACACAGCTGGTTCAGGACATCGCTGCTACAGTGTTTAACTACCACACCGATGATCTAAATTATATGATAAAGGAGAATACTATCACAGATAGACAGCTACACAGCAATAGACACATTAACAGTGGAACAGTGTCTGGAGATACTGTGTAAAGCTTTTACTTTACCCTCACGAATACGCCACTCTGAGAACACTCACTCCAACGCTCTCCAAACCTCCTCTTCCCTCTCCTAATCTCTCTATCCCTTCTCCCAAATCACCTATAATCCCTCCAAAACTCCTCAAAGCCCCTATCCCCTCTCCCAAACCCCCTCTTCAAACTCTCCCTAGATCCCCCTATGCCCTCTTCCAATGTCACTATCGCCTCTCCCAACCCCCCTTTCTGAATCTCTCTATCCCTTATCCCTATATATTCCCTTCCCCAGCCAATCTCCCTATCCCAAACCCCCTCTTCAAATCTCTCTATCCTCTCCCTAGTTCCCCCTATCCCCTATTCCAATGTCACTATCCCCTCTCCCAACCCCCCTTTCTGAATCTCTCTATTCCCTATCCCTATATATTCCCATCCCCAGCCAATCTCCCTATCCCAGCCCCTCTCCCAATCTCACAACCCCCCCCTATACCACACCACCCACTACCTCGATCAATGCAGATCACCCACCTTTCTATAAACGTCTTCATCAGCTGTCCTCTGTAACAAATCCAACACGTTCATCAATTGATTTGTTTCCTGGCAACCAAGATTTTTGCTGATGGTCATGTGACCAGCCTCTGGCCAATCAGCAAGTAGTGAGACTAGGAGGTTTCTTGCATACATGATACTTAGCACATGATTGATCTGTGAAGAAAATGAGATAAAATCATAAACTTTACAGTTTAGACTTAAGTTAGTCCACCAATCTTTCATTCGTATTAATTAAATTTTGTTAGCTAAGTTTACTTTTCAAGGCCTTTTTCGTTTTTCGTTTTTTGTTTTTGTTTTTTTTGTCGAGAATCTTGTCAAAGAAAAAAGATCAAGAGATCTAATGATTATGGCCATTCAAAATAATGAAAATAGTCGTAACAAGATTCCTGTGACCGCTCTATTCCATTAACTTAATTAATTAAGCCCAAAACTAAATAGTCATTCCTTCCACCCCCCCTATAGAAACTTAAGGCATGTCACTGTTTACTGTTTGACCTTAATACAAAAAAAAGTGACTTAGATAAGATAATAAAGTAACTTAAACTTGAATTCTTAATACATGAAATTGATCTCAGTATGAACAGAGTATGAACAGAGTATGAACAGAGTATGAACAGAGTATGAACAGAGTATGAACAGAGTATGAACTCACCTTATAAAGGAAATCTCTGGTTCCGACTTTGCCGTGTTTTTCTAATTCTTTGATGAGGAGGTCTTTACTCTTCTCCCTTTGGTGCTTCTTAAACCTCTGTCAAAGGAAAGAAAGAAAAAAAGGAAAGAAATATGAAAGATATTTTAATTATTCACATCTTCCCTTGCACTTATCAATTAGCAAAACGGATTATTTTTGAAGGGTAAATACAAAGGGAAAATGTTCTTTTTTTGTCAATAGAAAAGGTGTGTTTCTTCAGCATTTTACTCAATTTCTTCTTTCACTTCTTATTAAAAAAAAACGACTGATATAAAAGTTGAAAATTGAATGGAGGAAAAAAAACATAAATCCTTCTTCAGAAAGTCATGGAAGTAAGTCTTTATGCTTTATCACTTGAGATCATACCTAACCATTGGTTTGTGGTCACCCCTAGCTTTTGACCATTCTATCTCGGTACAGCCAATCACAAGCCTCAGTGATCTAGGAACACACACAGGGACAGACCGTGCTACCGGCTTTAACATTGATTAGGAATCGCTTTGCCACTAGTTCCAATGGCTGAGATGCCGAAGGGGTTAATTTCCTCTTGTTCGTAAAAGCTGTAAGTTTTGCCCAAAGTGTCAAATGCGCCAGTTGTGTCAGAGCAACCAAGCCATTGTTTGGATTACTAAACCAGTACCATTTTATGCCCCAGTCCCCCACCCCCCCTCCCTTTTCCACTTGTAGCATTATCAATACATGTTGCTACTGTAGGTCCAATGCATGAAGGCACTGCCTAATTGTGAGATACTGAAAGGGGTTGATTTCTTCTTGGTCATGAAAAGGTGTTAATTTTGCCCAAAGTGCCAAATATGCCATTGTTTGGATCACTTAATGACTTATGTCCCAGATAGCCCCTCATCACACTCTAACTCAGTTATAACAACCACATGCCAACCACATCAGAACCAGAAATTCTATTTTACTTTCATACAGCGATTTGGTGATTGTGTTTATCCTAATCATGGCCAAATGTGGTTATTAAAATACTTAACGTTTACTTTGCTGTTATTAATGTCTCCTGAATCTGAAATATATTTCAGACAAGTATTGAAACTTAGAATTTAGCTATAGTTGTGAAAAAATGCTGTTTTTCTGACCTCCTTCATCTCCTGTTTACTGTGTGATATCAGGGAAGTCATCAACTGTGTTGGTTCCGGTAAGGCTATCCTCCTGGGAAAAGATAAGGTAGACATTACAATTAAAAAAAGATGATTTTACATATCTATCGGGAAAATGATCTCTGCATTGCAATCTATGTTTCTCTGATAAATAATATTAATTTAAGAAACGCCATCCGAGATCAAGCCTGTGCACTGACAACCAAACGCTATCTTTTGAAGTCTATTTTACCCTCAACCCCACATCTCTCACATCTGAACAGTGACCAGGTGATCACAACTAAGGTTTTATCTAGAATAGTGTCAGGATTCTTGTGAGGCTGAATGACAAGTTACAATAGAAACAGAGAAATTCTCCTGCCTCTCCTCTTCCCCCTATTGGTTTCTTTCTCCTCTCCGTCCTTTGTCTACTAATCCCCTTACATCTATCTCTTTGTGTTCACCCTGCTCATTAACCTGTCTGTAATCTGTGCGTGGTTTTGTCCCTTCTGTTACTGTTACTTGTCATTTAGCCTATGAAGAAGATCCTGCTAGGATCGAAACGTCAGGCCCTCTTACTTTTACACATTCTCTTACACAGGCTCTTTAGTGGACAAGTAGTTTGCTAACAGTTTTGCTTTATTAGGATTCTTTTGAAACAGAACAGATCAGACTACTAACGATCTCGAATGCTCACATTGCCAGAACTTATTCAAAGACAGGGAATTAAAGACAAACAGATGAATATGAACAAGGTCAACAGGGTATTAGATTTTAGCATAAAACAGTCATAAGGACGCTGATTGTTATGGAGCTACCTTGTGTTAAAGCGAGGGAGACAGATTTGGTAACTTTCGCATTTCTAAACTAGTTTAATAATTACATCTCACAGGATATCGACTTTCCAATTCTACCCTATTCATTCTTGAATTGCCAAATATAGTTGTTTATTTTTAAATCAGTTAGTCTTATTACCGTTTTCAGTTTGCCTTTGAAGAAGACGCTGCCAGAATCCAAATGTCGGCGCCCTCATTTTAAAGGTTCAACACGATTTCGAGGAAATTTAAAAACATTCCTTACAACAAAAAGTAAAATATGAACATAATCTGCACTTCACATAGGAGCACTCTTACTTTACCTTGTTAATGCTGGTTTGACGTTCTCTGTCCCACTTTCGGAATCTTCTCCCTGTTCCTCTCTGGGTTGTGCTGGTGGCTCCCAACATTTTGACAGGATTAGAACGTCGTCGCCAACATTGAGAGCATTGCCATCGAAACTGAAACGGAGAGGGTGGCAAACACATGTTCATTTAGTGGGAAGGATGTGTAGGATAGATTGAATGTATTATCAAATGAGGACAGTATTCGCCTGTCTACTACAACCACTACACACAACCTTTAACAACGGCATTTATTGAGAATCACAATACCAAGCTTTTCCAATAATGTACATAGATTACCAAAAAAGTAGTACGTTTGAAGCAAACAAAATTCTACAACATGACCTGCCAACAGGATACTAACAATGATGCCAATCAAAACCCTTCTTGTGTATTTGCCTGCAGCCTGCAAACTGTACAACTGCATAAAAGTTTGTTTATTACTGAAAATTGCACCTGTTGAGACAGATACTCTTTGGTATAAAACTCTTTGGTATAAACCTTTGTAAATTGCAAAATAATATCCAGAGACAGAGACAAGAAATTACTGTGAAGATATGAGTTCACTCAAAGTTTGTTTAACCCAACAAAACATCCACTGCGATCCTCAAACACCTCACTAATGTTATCACTACACACCACTGGATGCAACAATTCAAGTATGTTTATTCGTAGCCTGGCACATCAAGACATTGAAAAATGGTGTCAAGATTACTAGAACACCTGCGATGTCGTATCTCAATCCACTTTTGCAAAGTGACATGTACGACCTATCCTGTGTCAAACACCAAAGAGTGTTTATCAAACCAATTTGAGATACTCATGCTTTGTCACAAAACGGTTCCATTGCAATTACGAAGCTTGTCAGTAACGTCGGTACCATGCCTTGGAAGAAAAACCTTTTGAAGACTTTGGCTTAGCTCTGCACTGACATGACTTCACAGACTGAATTGCTTAAACCAAGGTAGCAGAGAATCTCAGCATGCATATAGGAGAGATACACATTCGAATCTTTCTTCTCATTGGCAGCTAATAGCTTCATCTGACCTTTGACCTTATATTAATGCATACTTTCTTTAAATTTAACAACTGATCATTGTTACCAACTTTAAAAGTCAAAGTTAGATTAATGTTTTAAAAAGAAGATATGTTTGAATATAATCCTCAATTCAGTCAATTATGACCTATTATCATTACACATCTTCTGTGCCCTCATCACCAGCCTGCCCACTGCCACCAATTTTCATCCAGATCAGATGAACACCCTAGGAGAAGCATCTTACAGGATTTCATGTTTGGGCCTGCCATGACCTAAAACCACCTTTGACCTCCAAAATTTGAGTATTAATTAATGAAGCTGTTAACATTGTCAACAACTTGGGCAACTTTCCTCAGAATCAAGCAAATTGTCTGTGAGCAGCAGTATTTGAACTGATATTGACAGACAAACAGACAGATAGATAAACATTTGGCTATGGCACAGCTCCATTTGGCTACGCCAATTGAGCTAAAAACTTGCTCCGTAACCCGCATGAATTAGTTCCTTAGTTCTGAATGCCTTACCAGTTTGAAGCTTTCTGGATAAAGTTATCCACGTTACAGCCACTGACCTCGTAGAGAGCACGAAGGACCGGCAGGGAGGCATTGAATGCCTCGTGGCAACTCTGTGAGAAAACCAGGCAGAGAAAAGAAAAACAACTTCGCTTAGCTTAAACTGTACCTCTTTATACATTATTAATGATATTGGAAAAGGTACATTTCGAGCATGTTAACCCATCGCCTTTATTAACCTTCAGGCTGCTATGCCTTCTATTAGAAACATGAAATACAACATATAAACTATAAACCATGTCTGTCAAAATTCACAATAGTAACCTTTTGATACAATCATAATATCACTGCATCACAAAACAGATATTCTTTTCCCTATTAGTGTAGCTTATTTCACAAAAGACAAAGTTTTGAATCTCCTGTCAGTTTTTGGACAGTTTTAATATGTGGACTTAATAATCTTGTCAACCTAATATAGACCAAATCATGCCAATGATATGTATTAAAAATTAAGCCAGGAATTTTCAAACTGAAACACTCTGTACTGCCCCAGGAGGAACTGTTTTTGATTTGTACACACATGTGTGTGTGTGTGTCAAGTTACCAATGACCCAGGGTGTTAATTGTTATAAAATTAAAAACAAATCATGTGAACAAAATTTTTCCCTTTAACTTTAAGTTAAAATTAAATCCATGAATGCTAGTTTTAAGAGTTTACTGAAGACTCATTTTTTCTGTTGTGCATCTCAGTGTTGATGCTTTCCACTTTGTGAAGCGCCAAGGGCAGTTACACGTTTCCTGGAGTGGCGCTATACAAATCTACATTATTATTAAGTACAAGTACATACGACTATGGTAACGTACGTGCACCAGTATGGGACCCACGACAGGTGTGGATAAATAGTATAATGAACAGGAGCAGAATAGATTGAAACATATTAAAAATTGTAAAAAAATAACAAATTTCCATAAATTCTTTGATGACATTTCTCGGGAATCTCAACGATTTCTAACCTGTATTGCGGTCTTGGCTTCTTCGCCGAGGCCGGCTAAGGGATCCTTGTTAGCGGCGCCGGTGACCTTTGTCACCGAAGTGGACTTGTTGATGTTCGTCATCATCTTGCTCATCTCGTTCTGATCGGAGATGAAGGAATGGTACTCGGAGGCGTCGCTCTCCTCGGAGAAGGTGCTGGTGGGTCTCTCGGAGAGTCCGGGAGGAACCAAGAGATCGTCGCTGTCCTCACACACGCTGCTACCACTGCTGCTGGTCTCGCTGGCGCTGCTGCTGCACCCCGAGATGGAAGCCTTGGCGTCGTTGATGATGTCCTCCAGGGTCTTGGGAGGCTTGCTGGACTGGTGGCTGCAGACCTGGAAGTCGGCGGTGACGTCGAAGAGAGGTTGCACGATGGAGTCGTTCCTGTTGCTGGTGTATAGTTGAATGGATAGCACCTAGGGTGGGAAGAGGAGGTAAATATGAAGGTATTCAAAAGATGGAGGTTTATAGTCAGACAGATAAGAGTCAAATCTTTTGAGGGTTGAAAGTCATTCATTCGCACTAAACAATCGACTCTCTGCTCCGTTACTAAGCAGAAGGCATAACATGAAATATATTAATCCCTTTTGCTGTTTCCAAAACTACAGCCCATGCAACAGTTGTTTATGTGATGTTAATGATGCATAGTAAGTACTGAACAACCTAAACAAAATTCCTGATAACCACTGAATGGATTACACCTTGGAGTCTATACGTAGCCATGAAATATTTCTATAACACTTCCTGTTTACATCGATATGTGCGCAATACAGTGTTATAATCTAACTGGCCAGAACAGTTGTCCCTTTTTGCCTCCGTTGTGGTCAATGTGCTTTTGAATGGAGTAAGTGATACCTGTCCCCGAGCACACGCCTGGTTAGATTGTGATGATTCTGCGTCTAACAATAACTTTAGCAATAACTTTCAGCCTCTCATATTTGGAGGCAGCTGGTCATCCAACCACAGTAACATTTACTGGTGATCTTATACTGAATTTATTACATTCAAGATTCACAACAACCATAATATACTAAATACTATAAATGCCTCAAATGTCACTATAAGACAAATCCCTCATCAGATGCAAAAAGTACAAACATGGCACTTCTCATGATTCATGTCACCAGTTTCATTCATAATTTGAATGCAAAAGGCTTGTCAAGACAGTAATGATCATAAAATCCTGTTAATATAGATCTTTAACTTTCTGATGTAACTGCCTTTCTTTGGACCTTGAAATTTTTCATATCACTTTCAAAATCTTAAAAAGTTGAAGGTTTAAAAGTCTTGGGTTTGAGGCCAAAGCCCCCTCACATGACTTTACAACTTAACCCCTGGTCATTATTAAATTGTCACACCCACAAATCGCAAGAGGACATAATTCAAACAATCCCTCCTGGGAAACTACAGGATACCACATCTACATGTCCCTTGGGGGACTTCCCAATAGGTTGCAGCCAAAACCAGCCCATGTAGCCATGTTACCTCGCAAAGTCCCCATTGATACACCTGGGTGAAGTGAGGCAATGGAGATAGAGAGCATTGGAAACAACCTAAAGATCTGGCCAGGACTCGAATCTGCAGACCTTAGATCACAAGTCCACTGCCTTAACCACTTGACCACAATGCTCTTAACCAATAAAGGGAATCACTATCTCATTAATTCTTCATTTATTTTACAACAATACATATCTTTCATCTTTATGTGTAAGGTCAATATTAAACCACTTCAGAATAATCATTTAAAAAGCTGCAGGTATTCCCTCCTCTCCCCCCCCCCCCCCCCCCCTCCACCAAAAGATCAATATATGAGTTTTTGTGGACAGCTATATTTCTTTACACTTTCCATTATAAAACAGGTTCACAAAGTTACCTCTAAATCTTTTAACAGCCAATGACGACTCAGACCGGTTTGGGAATTTGCAAGGTGAGAAAGTAACGGTAGGAAGTTGTCTTGTATATGTTCAAAAAAGTGAGGCTGGAAGAGAAACGAGAAATGTGCATTAGAGTAGACCAAAATTAATCCCTCCACATGAGATGCATTACAATTCATAGGATAATTTATCTGGTATACCATAGAGTATACCATAGCAACAGGGCAACATGAAATTTGCCACATTAGTCTGTGGGCCTAAGCTGCATCACTTGTTACACAAATGTTGCAAATAATCCCTCCATATGAGATGCCTTACAATTCATAGGATAATTTATCTGGTATACCATAGAGTATACCATAGCAACAGGGCAACATGAAATTTGCCACATTAGTCTGTGGGCCTAAGCTGCATCACTTGTTACACAAATGTTGCAAATAATCCCTCCACATGAGATGCCTTACAATTCATAGGATAATTTATCTGGTATACCATAGCAACAGGGCAACATGAAATTTGCCACATTAGTCGGTGTGCCTAAGCTGCATCACTTGTTACAAAAATGTTGCAAATTAATCCCTCCACATGAGATGCCTTACAATTCATAGGATAATTTATCTGGTATACCATAGCAACAGCACAACATGAATTTGCCACATAGACATGTGGGCCTAAGCTGCATCACTTGTTACACAAATGTTGCAAGTATGCAAAGCAAATTGTCTCACAAGAACTACAGTTTCTATGGAAACAAAGAACTACAGTTTCTATGGAAACCAGTTTTCTCATCCAAAGTTGTAAAGTATCATATATATCAGGAAGATAAAAGAAGGCAAAATGATGGCAGAAGTTGGAAGGCACCTATTTTTCTGACTAGAATAACAAGGACAGAGAAATAAAGGACTTTGTGGAAGGCTAAATATCTCTACCAAAGAAAAAAAAAATATATATATATTTATATACTGCTCAAACACAATATCTTATACTCCCCATTTATAGGTATCCTATCTACAATAAAATACATCCAGTTTAGATGACGGATGTAAATTTCAACTGCTTCAACTATACCTTGAAGTTAGCATATAATGTCTTCAGAACTAAGTAAAGAGCCCATAATGTCTCCACACTCAAAGTCTCTGTGCCTGATAGAAAGAAAGAAATAAAGAAAGAAAGAAAAAAAAAGACATTTTGCTCTCATATTGATATTAAATCATCTGGCTGTTACCACATGAACTATAAAATTCATTAAAACTTTAAAAATCCTTATTTTTTATAAAAACTACGACAATATTCCATTAAGTATTTGTAATTTTTATGCAGCAACTCATCACGAATCCAAGCACAGCTTTAAAAGGTCACCAATGCTGGCTCAAAATATGCTAGAATGTTCTATTAATGGTCGCTCAATTTCCAAACATCAACAAGCATTTTACAGCCCTTTTTTATAGCACTTTTCATCTCATAGTAACATTTAAACTTGGCAACGTCTAGGAATAAGTTGCACGGTCAGGACCACAGACCTTTTGAAAACTTATAATTGGGGGTGCTATACCAGAAACCTTTCAGTGAACAGGTAATGTGTTTGAGTATAAAATGTTATGTTTGTAAGATGCCAAATGAAACACTGAGTTTGAAAAGCTATTGTCTGCAGAAAATAATCTACAATTTTGTCCTCTTTTGCTTTCTTTCTGAAATAGTGATGAAAAATGAATCGTCACAAACAGTCAAATAGTTGCAAGTAGTCTTTGTGATAAAAGAGTATCGTAGTCCGTGCCGAAGATTAAATGCTTAAAATCTCTTGGAGTTACTATCAAGCATTACCTTCTGTGAATATTATAAAACTTTCTCCTTCAAATGTCTAAGCATCTTTATCCCGAGGTGCTCCTGAATTGTCTACTGATATGTCATATTTTAGCATGATATGTCATATGATATGTCATATGATATGTCATATTTTAGCAATTTTTGATATGTCATATGTCATATGATATGTCAATTTATGATATGTCATATTTTATGATATGTCATATTTTAGCAAATATTGTATAAACTGAGAATTCTATTTCTTAGGTGATGATAAAACGATTACCCACCCTCTTCGAGTTTGGCCATAACTTGCGACGAGATGCTGAGAAAGGTCACGAGTTGGTCAGAGTTCAAAGGTTGACTATCGATGCCCTTCAGGTCAAGGTGATCCTCTGTGACCTGAGAAGAAGAAGAGAATACAATAATATAGGGAATGTAAACTAAAACAGCAACAATATGAAGGTGAAAGGCAAATTACAACAATTTAGATAAATGCTTCTTAATACATGGAGCATACTCCCCACTGTAGGCAAAACCAAAAAAGATAAACCAAACAACATAAGATATTTAAATAAAGCAAAGGAATTTTTGCATATAATTTGGTTTTGAACCAGTTACCTCAGAATAACAAGTCCAGTGCTCTTAGTTGGAGACATTCCGATATAGCGACTTCTCCTTTGACGGTAGGGTGGGGGAGGGGGGGGTAGGGGTAGGCGATGGAGCCAATCAGAAGCTACATTATCAGAATGAAAAGAGGGGGTTTCCAGCCAGAGAAAAAACTTCCTCCTTTATGCACTTTGATTAAAATCTTATTTCTGGGAATTTTACTACTTTAAACAAAACATTGTCTACGTATGTGACACTTGGGTATTATCTCACATGTTTGGTCTTCCTTGTTTTGCCATCAACAATGTAGACCTGACCATTCTGTAGAAAGTGTTTCAGAACCATGACATCATTATCGTCGTGGTTACCATCATGATAGACCGCTTGGCTGCCATGACCAAATACCTGCAATGCCAAAAATATAAAAATAATTAAAATAATATTTCTCATATAATTCTTTCAGGTTCTTTAAGAAAGGACAACTCTTCATTTATTAGTTTAATAAAATTGGAGAAAAATACATTCTGCTGGAATTCATAAGAAAATTTGTTCTCTTTGGTAACATTTTATGTCTTAAAGAAAAAGAAAGACTTTTACCTCAGGAAAGCCAGCAACTGTGAACAAGGTGAATATGGTGGGAAGCTGACAATGATCAGGCAGCCGACTGAAACTACTGTTGAGGACCTCAGCGACCGGCGCCTGCCAAGCCGGTCTTGTAGACAACTGCATTAACAGGTGTGGAAGTAGTGCAGCCCATTCTAAATGACATCTATGCAGACAACAGAGGATGAGACAAAGAAAAAAAACCGAGACTTAGAATCTTTGAAAAGCTTTTTGAGTTTGGTCACCAAAAACAATTTACAATTTATGAAACTAGGACCCTCTCATGCAGTTTATTATCAACAAAATGTTACTTGGCAAGTTATTACTTAAAACTTTGGTGATATAAATCACAAGCAAAGAAAAACACTGGATATTTCCAACAAAATTCCCTTTTCTTCTTCTAGCCTAGCCTAGCCAATCTAGCCTAGCCAATATATCAAAGCAATATTGATCAATGGTAAAATATTCTTTTATAACCTATCACTCAATAGAGGCTCCGTATGGGTTATGGAAACTAACTATGAGTTTTACAAACCAATCTTGGAAAACAAAGAAAGGATTCGGTTTAACGTGATCAGAGTGGGTCAATTCCTGTACTCAGCCAATGAGCTAATCTGTGTCCTACGAACTGTGACTGATACTGAGCCCAGATGCAGATGGGCATGGTTAGCTTTGTCCAAGCCTCTGTGAAATACACAGGGGGTGGGGGGGAGGGGTGAACCAAAACTGATTTTGAGAGCCACAGATATATAAGTTCAAGTTATCACAACACCAAAGGATGTACTGACTGCCATGATAAAAACCAAAACCCAGATATATTACACTGTATGAGAACAAAATGCACACTTATCCATCTGTGGTGTTGAAATATCCAGACAATTAGGTTTTTTGTACAAACTCACCAACCTTTCAGTTGATTTATGGTTGGATAACAATATTGCTCTGATATTATAGGGTCTCACAGGTCGCATTGTCAGGGTCTTAAAAACCCTTGCCTGGGGACGCTGAAAATCTGTGTACAGGACCGCACTAAGCACAGTTGTGTATAGTGTATCTACTCACTTCTCAAGGCAGGAAGCACCAAACGAACATATAAACAGAACCGTCTTTGTTCCATCTACATCCTCCTTCGTCGCTAACGTCCCCTCCCCAGCCTCTCCATCTCTCGCCTCTCCATCTCCTGCCTCTCCATCTCCCGCCTCTCCATCTCCCGCCTCTCCATCTCCTGCCTCATCATCATCTCTCTTATTTTTCTCCTCCGATTGAGAGAGACACTCGTCTGCAAACTGAGGAGACATAATCGAGCCATCGGAAAGAGTGATATTGAATATTCATTTTCTCGAACATACAGGTATTTGTGTAGACATCAGTACAAGAACTTACAAGATATATTAAACAATAAAAAGAGGTAAAGAGCAAAATAAAGTCGTTATCAATTTCTGCTAAAACTAGATGACAGCGATACTCTTGATGAAAGAGAAACAAAATATTCTGAAAGAAGTTAGAAAAGTCTCCTGCACTCTTGCAGAGGACAGTAATATTGATATTACTCCTACATATAAGGCTGTAGTCTTGAGCACGTTTACATCACAAGGTCATCAGTGTGTAAATTTGTGATATCTTTCTTCATTGAAGATACTGTTTAGTTGTCTTTTCAAGGGTGATATTTTAAAACATAATTGCTAGATTTTAACATTAAAATGGATTAAGCATTGTTTATGGTAACAACAATACCTATCATTATGTTTAAGAGAAAATATGATCAGATAAAAAAACAATCTAATGTTTTTTCTTCATTTTCATCACAAAACATCACATAAAGGTAAAGTTAATGGTTACATAATTTTTAAAAAAACAAAGGAATATACAAAAATTTGCATAATTTCCTACTATTTGAGTATAAATAAAACAATTTTAATTGCAAAGTAGCAAATCTAAGATCTATGCTGATTATTATATAATGGTCTGTCAAGTACAAAAAAAATCACATTTTACCTTTGGTGATTCCCAGCCAAGGAGTTTACCAATCAGTCCTACAGCCAGGTGTTGAGTGGGTACGTATTGACCGGTTGTCTCCCTATGAAAAGATACATCAGTACATTACCAATGAAACAAAGAGATATTGTATTTATTGACAAAGATCTCGCTGAGGAACTTTTGTTACCCCAAAAAACAATATTCGTCTTTTGTCACAGATTGTTATTTAGTCACAGATGTTGAGACACTAATCTCTTTAATGCAAGCTGGGAGCATGTTATATCCATATATAGTGCTTCTCACATGGTTTGTTGATTAATTGACCTAATTGACCTAAAACAGCAAACCATAAACAGTCAAAATATTGCATACAACAAGAGTGGATATGAGGTGCTACATCAGAGAGAAATTGATGGTAAAACATAACAAGTACAGCAAAGACAACATTTTGGGAGCTTTGGGATGGAAAAAGTCACAAGAAGTTGTTTTCAAGCCAATGCTTTTAGTAGATATCACTTACAAACTGATCAATATTTTGTAGCTCTGTAACCACAGATCCTTGTACATCTCTGCTCAATTATGCAGATAGCAATTTAAGATATCCCACTATCGAGAGATGGGGGAGGGGGATAGGAAGGAGAATTGGTTGGTTGGGAACCTATAAATCAAAGTCACTTTTCAGTGCTGAATTATTATAATATAAAACAAAACTTTCAATGATGAATTAACTGCTTTACCTGGCAAACCTGAAGAGAAGTGGGAGTAGTTTTTCCAGTTTTAGCATTTTTGTCAGACAGACCTCGTGTGCTGTGTCCTGTGGGATCAGGGCCGCAAACAGCCCCAGTAATTTCTCGAGGGTCTTCTCTGTGAACACCTTCTCTTGCGATGTGCTGGCACCAGATGAAGAATTGTCGAGTTCTGGTTGGGAAAAAAAGAAAAAAAGAGGGGAACTGAACCGTCTGCTATCTTAACAATTTGGGCCTAAACTCTCGTTTCCAAAACTATTTTTTCCTTGTGGACCCTTAGATAAACTGCGACCTGTGAATTCCGAAGGTCTTAAATTAAGCAGTGTGTACTCCCTGGTGATTGACGATATGACTGTACAATGACTGATTTGATTGCAATTCATGACATGTTTAACTGACAGTCAATACACAGCTGCAAACACATATTAATCAAGATTTGGGAAACATTGAACATGCAAAAGGGAGGTAGTTTTGCTGTCAGACTCCATTGGAAAACATTTTGAACTGATAAACTTTTTCTTGTTTCTGCTTCCTGGTGTGTGGGGGGGGGGGGATCTTGACCCACACTTTGGGGAAATCAGGGATATAAATTAAGAAATGATACCAGCTTCCACACGTGGATTTATCAAAGTAGTAATACCCAGTCGCTCACTAGATGCGAGAGGCTTTCTTAAGACTATATACGTACGTGATATTGTCTGCAAGTTGGATAGAATCAAGTCCACACAGGTCTGTAACATGGATGCTGCCGATGGTTCCGAAGCTGTGAGAAACAAAAGGAAGAAAGTGCAGTGTGTATGTATAACCACTAACAAAGGGAGAAAGTGCAGTGAGTATGTATAACCAATAACGAAGGGAGAAAGTGCAGTGAGTATGTATAACCACTAACAAAGGGAGAAAGTGCAGTGTGTATGTATAACCACTAACAAAGGGAGAAAGTGCTGAGCGTATGTATAACCGTTTACATGCATAAAAATCATTGTTTGTAAAGTCATGCAAAAATTACAAGGAAACAGTGAAATCTGTATCAACAGGCAGGAAAATAATGGATTATGAGAAAGGACTGAATAAATATGAAATATAGAAAGCGCCCAGCTGCTATATGTAAACAAAACATGTTTCTGTTCTTTTAACAATTCTTTTAAGATTTCTTTTTCAGCTTTTTCACTTCACACCAACTCTAGGAAATCAATATTTTGTCAAGTATTCTAAATATTACATAACAAAATAAAAATGAAAAAAAGAAAATACAATTGAAAAGCACAGAAGGTATAAGTGTTCACACCAGAGCTGTGGTCCAGTCCAATCTGAGCCAATACCAGAGTGAAGAGGACTCGAATCCTCCAGTCCTGGTGAGAATACTGCTTTGCTATAAAGCTAACCTGATGGAACAAATACTTAATTTAATCAGGAACAATAGAAGACATTCCACGTAATAACGTCACCTTCGAGATAATAATGACTCACCGTTTTTGCTCTCATGACAAGCTGCTTTGGACATTGACAACGTTAATGATGAAAACAAGAGCCAGGAATGAAGTTGATTGTAGGCTTGAGGCTGGCTTTTAGACTGGTTAGCTGTATCGTAGACAGTAAAAACAAGATTTGACGGGTGGGATAGAGAGAGGTGATGGGGTGGGGGGAGGTGGGGGAGGAAATATGGGAGGGGCAGAAATGGTATTAGACGATATAGATTACTTCATAATTTTTACAATAATATAATATGATCATTATAATGTAATTTTATTTTTTTTTATGTCAATATGTCAAGAAAAAGAAATTATTGTAAAATACACAAAATGGCTAGTATTTGATGATAGCTTGTCACTTTTGGGGTTTGATTTGATTTGATTTATTTGATTTTCCACAGATAATAAATATATACATGTGGAGGGAAGTCCTCTGAAAAGCCAATTCAGGCTTAACAAGGTAAAGGACTCCCAAGAAAGAAAGAAAAAAAAATACATATATACATAACTGAAAATACAATTAATGTCTTAATAAGGAATAATTAATAACATACAATATGATTATTCTTTCTTCTTATAGCTCTGCATTGTCGGTATTAAGACGAATAAAATTTATACTTTTTTGACACCTTCAGAATTGCTCTGAAACAAAGTATAAAGCTAATACCATATGGCAGAACAACATTTGTACCATGTTACCGGCCAAAATAAGATGGTTTCATAATTCAAATCAAGTTCATATATTTCATCACATGATTCTATACATTTAGTATCACAATACTTGATATACGAAGTATACCCTCTCTTAAAGGTGGCATACTAGTGTTATCATGGTTTTCACACAGACCCATCACAGGTAATAACATCAGATATTTACAATGAGGAATGTGTAACGTACCAACAGTCATCGGAATGGGCGTTACTACATGATGGTCCTTGTGTCTTTGGGAAAGAAGAAGGAAAAATAATAATTCTAATTAGACAGGTTAACACATGAAACATATGTCGATTGTGGGCCTCTAATTTAACAAATCTCAACAACAACAAAAACAATGGGGAAGGGAAACAGTGTCGTTATAACTCATTATGATTATTATTATTTACCAGATTTATATAGCGCTCTTTTCATGCTTAAGCATGTTCAAGGGTGCTGTACAATGACAACAAAATGACAAAACCCTTCAAATATGAATATGAAAATTAAAATTGACGCAGCTTAAATATTAATATAAAAAATATATATATATACGAAGGAATAATTTTTAAAAACAATATAGATTTACAGTAAAATTCCTAAAAAGAAAAAGTTAGTTTAAAGTAATTTTAAGTAACAAAATGACAAAACCCCTTACAATATGAATCATCATAACTAGTAGGTCACTAATTTGCATAAATCTTAAAAAGAAACAAATTTTACTAAAAGGGCCACAACAATGAATGAAAATGTGAAAGGTAACAACACATCAAGCTTTGTTAAAGGTCTTTTTCACCAAAAGGTGGTAATTACCCTCCCTTTCTCCCCCCCCCCCCACTACCAATCAATTCCTTTTCCATGCCTATCCATTCTAAACAACAAGTTAGCATATCATAACTTCAATCTAAGTTGACAAGCAATTTCCTACTCAATGTGAAACTATTCTAATCAAATTGTACATAAAGTGACTTTATGGAATTAAAAACTTAAGTTCCTTACCTAGCAGGATAGCTCATTGTATGTTGGCAGCCATTACAGAGATCAAAATATTTCAATCAATTTGTACAAAGTGACTTTATAGAATTTACACTGAGTTCCTTACCTATCAGGATAGCTCTTCGTATGGTGGCAGCCGTAACAGAGATCAAAATCACTGCAGACGTCGCAATGCATCCTGGTACCAACAATAAGTGCATGGCAGCCATCACATTTAAACCTGATAAGATGGGGAAAAATAAATAAAAATAAAACACATCAAATGAACACCAAAACAAAATAAGCTTGATAATACCTGAATACCAGAGAGTCAAAATCAATAAGCAGTGAGGTTTTAACGATAATTAAATTTATTAGAAGGAAAACCAATATCTTCTGGTTTGTTTGTGTGTTTGTTA
Organism: Apostichopus parvimensis; assembly: GCA_000934455.1. NCBI lineage: Eukaryota > Metazoa > Echinodermata > Holothuroidea > Aspidochirotida > Stichopodidae > Apostichopus > Apostichopus parvimensis. The sequence continues at coordinate 23,711 of KN886351.1, forward strand.
CTATAGTAACAATCTGCATTTTTGTGCTCAAATTGGAGAGCTAAATAGCTAAATCACTGTCAAGATTGTACTTATTAGGAACTTGGTTGGAACTAGGTAAAAAGTCTTTTTTTTCTTCTTAAGTTTTTGTATTACACCTCTTTCTATTATTCCTCCTTCTTCCCTCTCCTGTTCTAAGACAGATATAAAGAGCAGACATGAAAAGGTAAATATGGATATATTGTAACCCTCTATGTAAAGCATAGAACCACATAACTACGCAGTTAGAAACTTACTTCAAATGAACCAGAGGGTGCTCATCTGTATGTTGATCTACTTTAAGTCCACCTGAGAGAAAGAGACAAAGGGAAAGATACAAACGAAGGCTACTTTAGTAGTGAACAATGGTTCTTATTAAAAATACAAAAAATACAAACAACTCAATATAAATACACACAAATACAAACAAATATAAATATAAGTAACAAGCTACTTTAGTAAAAAAGCTACCTCGTATTGTAACATAGTAAAATTGTAGCATAGTAACAAAATTTATAGTAACACAGCATTTAAGAACTGACTTTATAGTCATAGTAACAATAAAATCTTAGTATCACATACTATCTTAATAATGTGCAATGATCTTTCATACTCAAACTCTTAGTGACAAGCTATTCCCTACAGTTTTGCTGTTTCATCTATGGAAAAATGTACAATTTTATGAACCCAGGATACAGTAGAACATCCTGTTGTAAACAGAGTAGTATACAGCTTAGGACGAAACCCTAATGCATTCATTTAGATTTACCTGGGAAACAGGAACAGCAGAAGTCTATGTCCTCACACACCAGACACCGATATCGTGTTCCAATGATAGCTGCGTGGCAACCGTCACATTGGATGTTCACGTTCAACAGCTCGTAGAATCTTGCGACGAACAGGTGCATCGCCTTTAACGTAGAAAGGAGGCGGGTTAAAAAACAACTTCAAAAGCGGACCAGAAAAGAGCAAAGAAATATTTTGCTCTAAAAGAAACTCTGTGCTTTTATCAAATGATCCGTCCAGCCGTTTAATAGTTAATGGTGATCCCTATTGTAGCCGCAGTTCCTTGCATACTGTGTATTAGGCGTCGGACTCGTGATCCAAGGATTGCTGGTTCGACTCCTGCCTAGTTCACTATGTTGTGTCCTTGGGCAAGATGCTTTATCTCAATTGCCTCTCTCCACCCAAAGGTTAAATGGGTACCTGTGAGGTAACTTGTCATTGGGCGCAGTATATAACTGCAGCCGTCTGGAGGGATTGTCTCTGGGACAGGTTATCATTGACCAGGGGTAACATATCATTTGTAAAGCACTTTGAGACCTACTGCTGGTATAAAGCGCTATATAAAAGTGGAATATTATTATTATTAACCAGGGATCACACTTCAATTACGATTGATTTTGATTAATTTTGATTGAGATAGAACAGAGAATGAGTCAGGGGAAGAGATTTCAAGAGAAATTGTGGCTTTTTGTGTGTAAATTAACAAAACAGTGGAATTACTGACTATGAAAATTATCAACAAATTTGAAGAAAGCAAAGATATTAATTTTCAGCATACTTGAAGTCATGGTAATGATTAATAGTCATTTATGATTTCCGAAAGAAATATTATCAGTTTTGAACTAACGGAAAACATGCACATGCTCTACTTGCTGTGGAAGAAATGCACTAACATTTAGCAAGTAAGATAGCCTAAACTTTTTACGACTTTTTCTTTACCCTGCGATGACCATCCATACTTTCCAGTCCGCATTAGAAATAGCCTTGAATTTAAGAGGCCTGCTTGCTTTGTACAATGACTTACCCACCCTTCTGCCAGTTGGAGAGTAATACACCGAGAAATTGGAAGCCTAGCTGTTTGTGTGTGTGCCTTATACATACATAGGTTCATATCCTAATTCTTCCAGTTAATAGCAATTACATAAGCATGGAATATGGGTTAAACATTAAATTCCTCCTATTAATACACTTACCCTCCTTTCTTCAAATGTAGCTGTTTGATTGATGTTGTCATACCAAGTCTTAAAGTTAGGTTCCTCCAGGCAGTGCTTCAACCACTCTTGGCACTGTTGGTATACCTGAAGCTGTTTCTCCGGGCTGATATCATTCTGCTCGACACTTGTGATGCCCACAGCATCCGGGGCTACGGAACAACGATAAAGAACCTTATTTTATTTTTTTTATTTTTCCTTTTTGCATTGGCATGAGGTCTTCGGCAATTACTCAGACTTTCCATCGACACTGTAATCTGCTACACCAACTTTCAAGATAGAAAAACCAGTTCAACTTAAGAAAATCATCAATATTGCCCCAAAATATTAGTCTGCTAAAGTTAGATGAAAATGAAGAAAATAAAAATTCCTGCAGTCCCAGCAAGAAGCAGTCAGTCAGCAATCAGTTGTAATAACTCCCAGTCAACTTCACTTCTGTTATACATACCACACTGGTCATTCCTCAAATAAACACACTTCTCATACCTCCAAACCTACACATAGAAACCCCCCCTTCCACCCCTCCCCCTGGATAAAAGAGAAGCATACTGTTTCTCCTCTCCCCATTTGTGAAAAACAACTAACCCTCTGTTTTCAGCTCAACGTCAAACATTTACTACAAAACAATGAAATTAAACAAGCAACAAACACACTTCACAATATTTTCAATAACAACTAAAAGATATCAAAATAAATATTAACAAATAATGAAGCTGTGCCTTACTTTTTGCGAGGTCAATCAACAACTGAGGTAGGCTGATCTTCTTCAAGAAGTCAAAATCCTCGGATTCCCATTGGTTGCTAAGGAGATGTAATATGAAACCTTTCACACACGAGAGGGCAGCATTCGCTTTACTGTGAAGAAAGAAAAAAGGACACACTACTAACTTTTGGAGACATCAAAACAGTAAAAATACAGTGTTTTAAACCAAGTAGTCCAGCCATTTTAGTGGTACGGAAATGTGTCTTGGGCTAATAGTAGTCGCTCTTAACCGTCTGTGACATATTGAGAGTTATGTATGTAGAATCATTTAATGGAGGCCCTACAGACCACATTGTGAATCCTTGTTCTTCCCCTCATCTATGCCCCTCCCACTCTCCCACACCCCCGCCTGCTATAGACCCACCTCGTGTATCCCATACAAAAGTAAAATATCTTACTCGGTTATAGTTGTTCTCTCCCGAAAAGAGGTCAGTGCATTCACCAGCTTCATAACAAATTCGTAATATGACTTTCTGTACTTCTCTTCCAACGAAATCCCGCAGCCGCACAAACCTTGCATGAAGTGACTGGTCGGAAAGAAGGAGGGGAAAAATACACAGTTACCATAGCAACAAGAAATTGTGAAACCTATAACCTAATCTTGGGATTATAACATGGAAAGCCATTTTGGGCGAGGTGTTATTCAGTGGCAGATATTACTTATGTTTAAACTACTCAGTTAATCAGACAGTAGACAAAAACTGTGGGAATTCCAATTTTAGACAAAAACAAGGTTGCACGAAACACTGCGACAGGCCACGTCAGTTGGTAGATGCTATCGGAAATAGCTTTCTTTTTCAGTGATGGCCGAGAAGACCCATTACCACCCAGATTTAAATAGATATTGAGATGAGCCTATACTGTACATGTTAATCAATTGGGTACCAAAAGTCAAAAATAATACAAATGCCGATTTTTCTTTCCATTAAAAATGTACTCACCCCAAATGTATTGTGTCTTGATATTTCAAAATTAATGAATAAAATTCATAAAATTTATTAAAGATCTCAACCTACCTCGTCGGAGGATCCCTCAGGGTCAGAAACTGTTTTAGGAAGATGATGAAGGAATCCTGAAAGATGTTTTTACTGATATCGAGGAACCGGGAGGCCAGTTCAAAGACCTCCATCCGTACTTTGGCATGGCTCTCGCGAAACTGGAGTACTTTCCTGATGCTGTGAATGGTAAGTCAAAGTATTCAAATGTTTACTATGACAACTATAACTATTAAATAATTAAATGAAATGATGGAAAACTGACTGGGAATATTTTTTCATTCTTCCTAGAATTGGATTTGAACCAATAACCAACAAGATTACAATCCTTAAGATCTACTGTCTGCACTTTTCCAAGTCCTTGATTGGTGGAAATCCCTACACAACCATTTCTTTTATACCTTCCCAAAATGTACTTTTAAATCAATGTTCAAAATTTTCCAGACTATTGATGCTATTTAAATCAAAGTGATTGAGGGGGCAACTTTTTCAAAATATTCTCCAACATGCTCCATGAACAACTCGTGGGGTTGGGGAGGGGGGTGGAAAGGGTTAATAGGTGGAGAAAATAACATTACTCAATGGGGGGCAGAGAAATAAAAATATTCATCAAAATCATGGAATGGATATGTATCCATATATGTTTTTATATATATATATATGTATCCATATATATGTGTATCCATATATATGTATCCCAATATATATACATATCCATGTATGTGTATATGTATATATATGTATATCCATATATGTATATATATCCATATATGTATATCCATATATGTATGTATGGATATGTATATCCACAGAAAATATTCTGCTGACCCTGACTGACATCCACTGTGCCAGTATCAATACCACACTAAAAGTATCTTATAAAAGTATCCAAAAATTTCTTTACGAAAAAGGTCTCTACCACTTTCCTTCTTTCCAATAAAATTGACATTACCTTTCGGCTGAAAGCAACGGTGATTTGATCATTTCAAGTACATCCTTTCTCCTCGATGCTGCCAGCTCCTTCTCACCCTTGTCAGAAGAAGATGAAATGACTCCCTAAAGTATTGCCAATGTGAGAAAAATACCAAGAAAAATATCATTTCAGTTTATTTCATAAAAAAAATTAAAAAATCAATTTATATTTGCGTGTGGGCATTGTGGTCAAGTGGTTAAGGAAGTGGACTTGTGATCTAAGGATTACAGGTTGGAGTCCTGGCCAGATCAATGCGTTGTGTCCTAGGGCAAGGCACTTTATCACCATTGCCTCTCTTCACCCAGGTGTATAAATGGGGACTTGCGTGGTGACTTGTAAATATAGTTGCGTGCGCGGGTTTGTGGCTGCACCCTATGGGAAGTCCCCTGGGGGACACGTGTGGTTGTGGTGCACTGTGGTGCCCCAGGAGAGACTGATTGAATTGTACACACTTAGGTGTGTAGGTGTGACAAGTTACCAATGACCAGGACTAAGTTGTACACACTATGGTACACTCTTTGGGGTGTGAATAGTGTTCTAAATGCTGGTTAATAATCATAATTTACCTAACGCTCAAACCTTCAACGACTACTTCACCCCAAATGTTAAAGTCTTCTCCCTCTGTGAGATTATTGATTGATTTATTTATTTGATATAACACTAGTACTCTGAGTCTTATATTGAGGTTGGACTGTCAACGCCTTCCACCCGCCCCACCTCTACAAGTGTGCTTTTATTAATCTTTATAAACAATAGCATGATAACATTTTGGGCCCAGAAATTGACATTTAAGACATGTAATAAAACAAACATTACCGCCACCTGTCACGTAATTCCTGTTACGGAATTCTTTTGTGTGCAGGACTTCATGAAAAGTGATACTATTGTCTTAATTTTCTGATTCCTTATGATTTTTTTAATTCATGTAGCAGCTGATGAAACTGACAAAAATGCTTTAGTCTGTGGTTCATTGCAAATAAATTAATTATTTGGTTACGAAACCCTGACCATCGAGTATTACCATCTACCTGTCTGCCAAAGTTGTTTTGTTTATTTCTTTGCTTTTGTTTCAGTTAGCCTAACAAGAAAAACCTACTAGGATAGAAGACTTAGGCCCTCATACTTTTTGATACACTTCATACAAACACAGGTCTTTTTTGCATTAGATAATATTAAGGCAGTTCTTTCGACCAGAGTTTTTCGCTCTTTGATACTTCTTTGTTATGTAAAATAACAAAAAGCAGACTTTAACCGGGTCAAGATAAGTTTTACACTTACAGCTTTAGTTTCCTGCCAACAGGGGTTCAACTCCAAAAGAAATCTGGCTTTCTTCAAGCAAGCTTGCACTATTCAAAGATACAAGAAATAAAAGAATGCATTAAGTTTATGTATATAATAAAAAACTGTAGCTGAAAGGAATTATATAAAAAAACAAATAATTGCCCCTCTTCACCAAGTTGGGGCAACTTTTTCTGTACTGTATTTTTATGTCCCACTTCAAAGCACTTGTATTGTCAGTATGAGCAGTATGAATATCATGTTTCTATCAGGTAAAGGTTAGGAACTGTTTGTACTGTTAGTAATAGTGCTTTGAAGCATGGTATGGGAGGACAGTATAGAGTGGTAATAGCATTAGGAAAGTTTCCCAACTGGATGCCCTCTTATATTACATGTGGTCATACAATGAAAGACTACTAGACACACTTTGAAAGGAAACATAAAGTGGTTAAAGTGAAGAAACAAATATCTCCACAGTTTGTTTCTTCCTCCACAGCAGCCTTGCCACTTCAGAGGACAAGAAAGTGGCTGCTACCCAGGCATCCCAAACCTATTGTCTTTGTACCACAATGGATGGATTAAAATATATCCAATGTTTAATTAAACAGTGAACATCCATTTCTTCCATGTTGGATTAATTAACTGCATAATGTTTGACTGCATTATATTTACCTGCATATTTTACCTGCATATTTATCTGCAGTTATGTTTAACTGCATAAAGGTTTGTGCTTTTAAGGAGATGGGCTATGGAGGAGTAAAGGAGAGGAATTGTAGGATATAGGGGGGGGGTAAGGATTTGGGGGAGTGGGGATAAAGAAGGAAGCATGGCACAGAAGTGACAGTAGGACAAAAACGATAGGGGTGGGAGGGGGAGGTGATGGATGAGAGGAGGGAGAGAAGAGGATGATGCGAAGGGTCAGGTAACAGGGAAGAGGAGAATTAGGGAAGAGGAGGCAGTGAATGGTCAAGATAGATGAGGGAGGTTAAGTAAGGAGGATAAAACAGCTAGTATCCAGAGGCTCACAAAGGCAAGGGGATGAGTTAGGTAAGGGAGGTTTAAGGATAAATAATGGGCGGATTGGAGGTAGTCGATGACTGGGGGGGGGGGGGGGGGGGGGGAAGAAGAGGGTGTTTAACACATGTCAAGTCACCACAAAGATTAGCCTGTTGGACTCACCGCACCAATGTTGGGTTATTTTCCCGACAACCTCTGGAGGACGAGGATTCTCTCCTGACTGGTTCTCCATCGCCTCCTGTAGCTTAATCTGCATCTGATGGAGATTGACCTAGGTGCACAAACAAACAATCAAAGAAAGGAAGATAAGTAGAGACCTTTGAGAAATATATATATAACATACAAGCAGAGGGGTAGGAAGCTTCCAAAACGTGGAGGGGGGGGGGAACAACATCAGAGGGGCACTTTCTCATTCCACAACCACCACTCGTTATGCTATAAACCGATATACACCAGCCATATCACTTAAATATATATGATGTGTTAGTATGCTATCAATATTATTTATTGAGATTGTCTATTGTTAACCGTGCTACAAAAAGATAAAGGATGCCATTTTAAAAATAGCATGTACAGACTAAAAATAAATAATTAAAATAAATTATTAAAATTAACAAAGCCTTAAGATATCCAAAAGACAGTTCTTCATCAAAAGGGGCACATTTTATTTGCCAATAGGGCACATTTGCTATTTTAGAAAAAAGTGGGGAGCACGTGCCCCCAGAGCCCCCCCCAGCTCCTACCCCCCTGATACAAGCAATGATAGGAAGATACTACTTTATACAACTTTTTTATTTATTTTTGGTAAGAGTGCAGCATGAGTGAGTGAATAGAGAACTGATGAAATGCATTAATGTTTTATCTAATAAACAACGAGATGCAATCAGCTGCATCATCAAGACATCTTACCAAGTACACCCGAGCCCTTTCTGCAGATTCAAAGGCTGCCACCAGTTCCTCATTTACAGCAACTTCTTCACCTTTACGTGCTATAAGAGAAAAGGAAAAGGAAAGCAAAAGTTGGGAAATGGAGAAAAGACCGGAAGTAGAGACGTGAAGTATAGAAAGAGGAACAGTTTATATAATTATAATAAATTATAATATTTCATCATGATTTTACCGACTGGCACTCAATATTTTACGAATGGGGACGGGACAAGGGACGGGGACAGGGGATGGGGACACGGGAAGGGCAAAAAGGAAGGAAAAGGGGGAAGAGGATAGGGACCAAACTTCAGTAAATATGGTTTCAAATTTACCGTACTGCTGTACGTGGGCCGATAAAGAAGATGTATGCCAAATGGTGGCAGCAAACACCGCTCTGACAGCCTTCTCGATTTCCTCACCACCGACGCCTGCACCGAGCTGTCTCGCCTCTGAAGACATCTCGTCGCACCTGCCGAGAAATAACATCAGCATCTAGTTTACGAGAATCGCAGTAAGCACTTAAGTGTCTTTTAAGTCCCAAGAGGTGCTAATCAGATTCCAACAGAAAGGTTTTGAACTGCTTTGATAGTTTTAGAGTTTGTTACAATTATTCTGCAAAATATGTTGTGTCCTTGACTTTGCTGGCAGTTTTCAGTGTGGTCTGGATACTCTATAGAAGCCAGCAGTAGAAATACACACAATGTGGGGATACCTCTTCTGAGCTAATACAGAGATGAATAACCTTCAAAACGGCCTGCCATGGTATTGTCTATTTGAAGACTCTCTTCCTGCTTGTGCTTAACTAAATCTCAATAAACTTCAATTATTTGAAAATAAATAGTAAGTGGTATTTCCTGCACTTTTAAGTAATATTGCTCTTTCCCAGATATCAAAACAAGAAAGATCTGTCTCAAATACTAAAAGAGAAAGGCAATGACAGATATCTAGGTGAAAACAGATCAATGTTATCGTTTGTAAGTGATTTGGTTACAATGGTAACAGCTACACTATGTTACTAAGGCTTGTGAGCCCATGTGATGAAACATTCAAAAAATGCAAATTTTAACTGTTACCTTGCAAGCTCTAAATACAGTCTGTGAATTAACTGCTTCTGTCTACAAAATCTTGTTCTTAACATTAATTATGACTGTTTAAACTTATTCTTTCAAGATTAACCAATCAAAAGCCACCCAACACATGGACCAGAGACAGTGGTCTACAATGTCACCATGGGGATTATGATATGGAAAATTTACGATAAATTTCAAAACTTCTGCCACCTGAAAATAATTTCAAAAACATCTGCATGCTCCTTTAGGAAAAAGAACCTCAAAGTAATCCTTCAATTTACCGTTGCCATAGTGATTTTGCTTGTTGTGTTTCTTCCTTCTCTCCCGATAACTGTTGAAGCAGTCCCAGGAGAGCTTCGTCCCCGTGGTTCTTTTTCTGATCTCTGGCCGTTAATTCAAAGGTCTGGGTCTGAAAGTCAAAAGTACCATACAAATTGTCTGTCTGTCTCTCTGTTTGTCTGTTTGTAACGTGGTATTTGGGGAAGAGATTTCCAATAATTCAACTAGTCATTGATTTTTGTGTTGGATTCTGGTTTCAACTTCAACATCAGTTATCTTTCTAAATTTGGCTGGGTAAATATATCATTCTTAATCAGATCTGAAAATCTTAATACTCAGATTATCGTTACAAAAAATTAAGTGGAAATATATGGACATTAAAAAAAACCAAAGGATTTTTGTGGAAGGAAATAAAGCGGGTTTCATACATAATTCCAATTGTCGTTATCTTTCTGGGTCAAATTTAATGGTCATGTCTATTTTTTTACCACACCTTGACCTCACACAAAGCAAGTTTTAGTATTAAAGGGCAACTTAAGTAAAACATTTTAGTCTTGATATAAAATACATTTATCCATTGTTTATCATTTCTAATTACTCAACCCAAACATATTCTTTATCTTCATATGAACAACAGAACACTCCTGGATGACCTCCATCTGACCCCAAGACGATTTGTTATACATCTTGAAAGCCATACAAGGCTAATGCTTTCCTATTGAATTTGATGCTACCTCTGACAGAATGACCTAATGACCTGTGTGTTAGACTATGTAGTCCAGTCACTTTTAGTTGCAACATCCTCAGAAGTTTAGAGAGCTATCTCTCAAAACTTAGAAGTGTGTACATAAATACAACTTGGACTGAGGACAATATTTTGTGTGTAATATATTATATATCACAATGAACTTTAAGCATTTAAGCTTTAATATGCATGCTGGTTTCCTTCACAGTAACTATGCTCTCAAACCCAAAAGCAGTCAGTCCTAGAAGTGGTTAGGCTAGCTTTTGAACATACACATATAGCGATAGGATAGTCTATATTATCCAAATTATTATGTGCCATTTCACAGTAAATGATTTAAGGTAACCTTTTACCTCCTCCTGTGCATTCCGGAGACCTCCACGAAATAGAGATGACCACTTCTCGATTTGTTTCATCATTTCTCCTCCTCCTCCCACGAGGCCAGTTTCTTGATTCTCTTGGCCTTCTTCCACATCCTCTTCTGTGAAAAAGGATTTGAATCAAAAGCAAAATATCTCACAACAACCGAATGTAAAACTGATAATGAAACCATTCATTTAACTTGATGAAAGATAAGACACTCATATCAACAGACGTGTGAAGAACATAAAAACAAAAATTGGGTACTGCTAAAAACGTCAATATTGAAATCATATTGTAAGCAGAGTTTGATAAAAACGGCTAGATTTCTATTACAACATCAGATGATGCTTAAAATGTAGATTTTTCAAATAAAAATCTTTGTTAAGATTTTCACATTTGATTTGTTTAATTTCACCATTTAGCAGAAATCTCCAAACTGAACACAGGCTTTCAAAAGTATAATTTGTATTATAATTTTTTTTTGCGAGTTTTCTCATGGTTGACTGAATGGAAATATTCATAAGTAAACCAGATAACTTGACTAATATATTGCATATTACTTTTTGATAATCCAAATGGCTGTGAGTAGTTTTATAGCTGTAAGACCATTAAATCTTTTGTTTCCCTCTAATTCAAAATTTTCTTTTAGTAGAGCATTCTGAAGTCAACAGATCAACTCAATGCTAGCAACAAAATGAAAACAAATACTATAGCATCTTCATACAGCTAATCTCAAACTGTGCTAAAAGTGTGATTCTCATAAAATCTGTCAAGATTACATAGGTCTCCTTCATGGACAAAAGTGAAGGAGAGGGGAAAAGGGGGCAGGGGTGATGGGAAGGGGGGAAACAGAAGGGTGAAAGGGAAGAGGGTATAAAGCTTCCTTCAGCAACACAGAAACACAAATATGACGATGATCCTACTAAGATTAAGACAAAATGCTTTCAAACTTTTATGAATTTACCTACACCAGCTTTTGATGAAATAAATGTGTAGTTTTTTGTAAACAATTTGTTCCTGTCTTCATTTAATATTTACCGAGTGTTTGATGCATGGCATGAGAACAGAACTTTCCCAGCAGCGAAGACAAGCTCAACTGCATATCTTGAGTCCAGCAAATACTGACATCTGCCTGTCCTTTAGCCGTCACCTGTCGATAAAGAAAAAAATCATAGAATTTGGGTCAAAACAGACTCTCGGAAGTAAGTGAGGAAACTGTGGATGCCAAAAGTAATACTCTTTAGTTTAGAGGAACCAAGAGTAAGGAATCCACACACTTCCTCAATGGAAAATCTTATTCGTGTGGATTTGGCGAGGATTTTGATATGGTGCTTGAAGTAGGTTTGACATGGGGTTTTGTAGGATTTCAGAGATATATGAAGTCAGAATTCTCAACATGTAATTTACATCCCTCTCTCATTGAAAATCACACTTTCAAAAGTCTGATAGAAGGAAAAAAAATTATCTTTCAAAGCAAAAATAACAATTTTGCCTGTCACTAGATATGAGGATGAAACAAGAAATGAGCAAGTAAGCTCCTCTTTACATAATTTTGCACATTGGTTTTTTTCATAGTCTTGTCTTGTGTATGGCCAATCTATTAAGCTAGCCTGAGAGATAAACATGTATAATTTTTGACCTATAAAACAACATGAGGGCGTTTTGGTCAAGTGGTTAAGGCAGTGGACTTGTGATCTAAGGATTACAGGTTGGAGTCCTGGCCAGATCATTGCGTTGTGTCCTTGTGCAAGGCACTTTATGTCCATTGCCTCTCTTCACCCAGGTGTATAAATGGGGTCTTGCGAGGTAACTTGTAAATATAGTTGCGAGCGCCGTTTGTGGCAGCACCCTTTGGGAAGTCCCCATGGGGACACATGGTTGTGGTGTACTGTGGTGCCCCAGGAGAGATTGATTGAATTGCGCACACTTTGGTGTGTAGGTGTGTAGGTGTGACAAGTTACCAATGACCAGGGTTGAGTTGTAAAGTCGGCCTGGAACAAGACTGTAAACTTAAAATAATAAAATATCATAAATAATAAACATACTTGCAGCATACACAAGCCTACCTTTGCAGTGATGTTGTAAATTCTATAGATTGCATATCAGAAAGGACTCATCTTTCAATGGCAAGATATAACCAAACTACACCTCTCACTACTGATAATCACTGATAATGATTGGAAATGAACTCACTGTGAATTTATATCCCCAAGCATTTGTTGTACTGTCAGAGTGAAACAGGAACTGTAGTCTGTCAATACTCTTGAATGTAACAGTCTCCGGCCACTTGTCAGAACCAACTTTCTGGTCATATCGAACTTTTGTTCCTCTAGTCAAGGTGAACTCCAAGTAATCGTACCTATTTCAAGATAAAGACAAGACAATTAAAGTTGTTACCAAGCATTGCACGTTTCGAAATGTTCATTACCCAACTCCATTTTATCACTCTCATATGTAAACTTAACTGTGAAGCCAAATATCAGTTACATTATGAGACAGATGAAAGAAAGCTAGGGTTGAAAATCTACCATAAATTTATGTGGTAGGATAGTATCAATCTCCAATGACAACCTTGTGATGTCTTCTCCTATCACTGATTGACACCAAATCAGTTAATTAGGAAAAGACATGAATGTAACTTGTATACAGTTTTGCATAAACTAAAGATACAATATCAGATATACCAAAACAATCCCAAGGGTGACAACATTTTAAATCTCTTGAGGTAGATCTTTCTGGATGAACCAAATCCCTCCTTCCCATTTCTTTTTGTAAACCTATTTTGATACAGACAGGCATCTGCAACAGCTGTCTATGGAATATGTATTACTAACCCTAGTTACCTGCCAAGACATACATACATACATACATGGAATCTGAACTAAACCTAGTAATAAACCTGATGTACAACAATGCAGTTTATAGGAAGATATCATGAAATATTGTTACAGACATTTAGGCATGATGCACAGTTATATAGGGAATTTGTACCAAACCTAGTTACCTACCTGACAAGCAGGAAATTGCACTCAAACTATATTAGGACCAGAAATCTGACATATCACTTTTAATGGGGTCTATTCTAAACCTAGCAACAGACTTTAGCAACTTGGACAGGAGTTTATGGAATGTATACTTAGCCTAGTTTACCTGCCTACTAGAGATCTGCAGAAAACCTAGTTCATAAGGTACTGAAGTCTGACATTCCTTCTTTTTTTGTAATAAGTGATCTATATGAAAACCTAGGTACACAAATCTTACATCGGACAAAATCCTGCCGTGAATCTACATTAAACAATTACAGAAACAACAGATCCTAAACTTCAAAGAAGCTGAGCAAGTTTCCTATTTCCATGCTCATCAAGTACCTATTTTGTGTCTTCATTTTAAAATTGACTTACCTCCTCTCTGTTTCACATCTGGAGTCAAATGTGATGTGAAATTCTTGAGCTCCCGGGCAGTAAAACATTTGAGTGATGTTTTGATTATTCTCGTAGTTGTGCGAGGATTCCACATTCCAGGTACGGAGGGTGACCAGCTCATCTGAATCTTTTAGTTCGGAGCTTAACTCCATCTGAAAAATAAACAACAAACAAACAAACAAACAAACACAGTCAACTATTAATCAAAGCGACTTCTCCTTCTTTTTTACTTTACTTTTCATTAATTTTGACAAAACTCAGAAAGGATTCCACAGATTAACAATAATAATAATAATAATAACCAGCAGATATTTTTATGACGCAAACAACATTTTATGGCCTCAAATGACATCTTTGTAATGTGTAACAAATTTATCAAAGACAAATGGTGTTGAATGTCATCCAAGGGTGCTCTTCTAATTTAAATGAAGTTAAAAGAATATGGTTTGGGCTAAGTTATTAGAATTTATGAAACAAAGGATTGACGTCAGCATTTTCAGTCTGCACTGAGGAATCGGCATCCTGTTCAATTTTGCCTGGCAGGAACATTCCAAAGACTTGGTACATGTCAAATGTAAATCTTCAAAACCGGAATAGTTATAGAAACTTTATCATCACTCAAATTTCACATATCACTACTTAAGTTCTATTATTAAAGTCATACTTTGAAGAAAAGCAATAGCAACTTTGTGTTATGCAAAATGGCAGGAATTTACACAAAATAACTTTGAAATTGGGTGGATAAGTGTGGGGTATGGTGGAGGTGGTATGTAGGGTTAGAAGATGAAATCTTTCCAGTAAATCTTCAGCCCTGTTTCCCTAAACCCATCCCCCACCCCTCCCACAACCCGCACTCCAATCCATGACATCCCTCTCCTAATCATGAGAAACATTAACCTTACGCTAAATACAAAAGATTTCCCCTTGCTTGCTACTCACAGTTTTTTTATTTTTCTTACCTCTTTTTTGACACTTTCTAGATTGACCACTTTGTGGAGTTCCTCTGCTACCTTGAAGAGACGGTGGGCTAACTGGAGATGTGGCATCTTGCTGTCGCTCATCCAATGCAGAATGGTTATCTGTCAATTGAGAAGAGATGACAAAGAGCGATATATAATAATATAATATAATAAATACCATATATTAAAGTGCTGTTATCATGAAATAAAACATGCTCAAGAGCACTGTACAAAAGAACCAATACCTGGAATATAAAATTACCAAACTTAATAAAAAAATGATATAAGACAGGGTTATCAACCATAATAAAGAACATAAAAATATAAATATACATAAAAATGGGCACAGTAATGTGAATAAAACAACGAATAAGATTAATGCCCATACTCAAGCCGAAAAAGATGAGTTTTCAAATGCTTCTTAAAAGTGTCAATAGATGTGATATTTCTCAAGTGATGAGGAAGAGAATTCCATAGTTTAGGACCTGCTGCACTGAAAGAAAAATCTCCATACGTGACTTTGTTAGTACGAGGAATGACTAGAGAAAGATGACTTTGGGACCGTAATGCCCTAGCTGGAGTGTAGCGTTTCACCAAATCAGTCATATAACTCGGAGATTTATCATGAAGAATTCGAAAAACGTGCAGAATGAGCTTGTAATTTATCCGGCGATGAATAGGCAACCAATGCAGGTCTCGGAGTACTAGAGTGATATGGGTACCGATGGTAGTCTCTAATAGTTGACAGACCAGACTGAAAACTCAGCATCTGATAAATTTTCTCATATAATTATTATTTTTTTACTACCTTTCCAACAAATTTGCAAAAGATGGGTCTTGATAACATCGCATACCGATAGGAAGAAAGAAGATGTTATGAACTGCAAAAAAAAAAAAAAAAAAAATGCAAAGTTATAAAACGACATATAGTCGATTCATACTTACCATCTGATGGAAGGTACTCTCCAAGAAAGAAAACTTGAGAGATTTCATGCATCCTATACTAGTTCCTTGCTGAGACCAAAGAATGACTGCATTGCAGATCCAGGAATACATTGATTTACAATCTGTAATGAGATACAGGAACGTCAGGATCATAAGGGGGACATAAGCTTTACTGAACGTTTAATATAACCCCCAAACAATAACAATAGAGAGTTAAATTTGACTGATTTGTTCACTTGATCTGAAGAACAGAACAGAAATCAACTAGATTGTATTTACCGATGACCATTGGATCTCCCTCCCAATCAAACCTCTTCCATTTTCTTTCAATCCCTAGCCCTGTTCCCGTCACTGTTCTACTAATTTGCCTTTCATAGACGTGATAGACAATAATATAGTGACATGTTCAGCTTTTCATCTGTTGATACCAGTACTGTGTCCATCATTCTGTGCTTTTGCATAAACCCATTCTACGCTCATGCGTATCAAATCTACACCCATCAGCACCATGACTACACCCATCTGTGTCATGAGTACACCAATCTCTACCATCACTACACCCATCTATACCAATTTGTAAACCCATTCTATACCCATCTCTACCAAGTCTAAACCAACTGCACCACATTAACACCAATCTATACCCTTGCATACATTTATACAAAGTATTCCTATACCATTGTTTCCCACACCATTGTTTCCAATACCACTGTTTCTCATACCATTGTTTCTGATACCATTGTCTCAGATACCATTGTTTCTCATACAATTGTTTCCGATAAATTATTTCCAATACCATTGTTTCCGTTACCATTGTTTCTCATACCATTGTTTCCGATACAATTATTTCCAATACCATTGTTTCCGATACCACTGTTTCCGATACCACTGTTTCTCATACCATTGTTTCCGATACAATCATTTCCAATACCATTGTTTCCAATACCATTGTTTCCGATACCACTGTTTCCGATACCACTGTTTCCGATACCACTGTTTCTCATACCATTGTTTCCGATACAATCATTTCCAATACCATTGTTTCCGATACCATTGTTTCCGATACCACTGTTTCCGATACCACTGTTTCTCATACCATTGTTTCCGATACAATCATTTCCAATACCATTGTTTCCGATACCATTGTTTCCGATACCACTGTTTCCAATACCATTGTTTCCGATACAATCATTTCCAATACCATTGTTTCCGATACCATTGTTTCCGATACCATTGTTTCCGATACCACTGTTTCCGATACCACTGTTTCTCATAATTGTTTCCGATACAATCATTTCCAATACCATTGTTTCTGATACCATTGTCTCCGATACCATTGTTTACACCTGTCTGTACACTAACCGTCAACCAATTCCAAATCACATAGTTTTCCCCTAGAAGTACATTAAACTTACAACTTTTGAGGACATTGACAGCGATTGCTTCTGCCTTGGGTGTTTGAGTCTGGATGAGTTTTTGACACCAGGTGAGCAGGTTGACCTGTAGGGCGTTGAGCAGGTTCACCACATGACTACACTCTTTGGGAGGAAGTGGATCGTTGTCCTCTATGATCTCCTCAAACTGTGGAATGAAACCAAAAACACAGATTAATAATTGAAGCACCCCATAGGACTGTGTGATTGTCAGGTAACACTCTAAACCTCTCCATCATGTCCGGAGCATCGGCAAAAAGCTGCATCGGAAATGGACTGACTCTGATCCAAAGGTTCTGTCAACTTCAGCGAAAAACAGGGTCAGTATGACTGATTTTATGTTTAGCCTAAAGATTTTATGTTTTAAATTTTATTTTTTTATGTTTAGCTCAAAGACAAAAACAAGGATAGCACAACGAAATCAAAGAGAGGTATGGTATCATTTTTATTGATATTAAATAGTTTTGCAAAATGTTCATTGTTATTGCCATATTCTTACCTCCTTGTAGGCCACACAGAGTAAAGTGTCAAACACGGACAGGATAGCAGACGTGTCCACGGTAACCTAAAAATAGCATAACACAAAAAGGTAATAGTCAAGTCAATATTAAAAAGCTGTTTCCAAGTTAGGAAGAAAGGAAAGGCTAAGGTTATGGGGAACACTCACAGGAATTTCCTGTTACTGTAGATTCTGTTATAAAATCTCCCCATTATTTAATTCCAAGTTTGTCGATCCAACCAAAACTCTTCTGGAATTAATTGGTGGTTAACTTTATTGAGACATTTTGAATTATATCCTGCGAGAACATCATATCACACTGCTGTTCGGTAACTAGTCAAGTCTCATTTCAAATTTTTGAAGTAAAACTTTGAAGGGGTTCCAGTAGACCTTTTTGGCAATTGTCTCACACATTCTTTGATTTAATTGCTTGCCTAAAGATTCATCGCTATGCTTTAACACTAGTTTTTAAGCACAGACATATTTTCTTACTGATTCTGGGCTGAGTAATTCAGCCAGACATCAGCAGTGACTAATGTTTACACATTTTATCTTCTTTTCTTTTTTTTAATGAATTTTGAATGAAGAACATACTGTTAAGTGGATGGATATTTTAAGAAAAATATTGAAACTTAGATTAATAGAAGATTAATAGAAGATAAATATTCTTGTATCAAGGCCACAGCCTGTATATACAACACTTTATAATCCTTAGTGATTGGTAACTTGTCACACCCACACAACCCAAGTGTGCACATTTCAGACAGTCTCTCTTCTAGGAGACATCTCATAGGGCAGGGGTTTCCTAACTGGGGTGCATGAACCCCCAGGGGGTGCGTGAGTCCATCCCAGGGGGTTCGTGAGACGTTTCTGAAAGTACTTTTTGTTGAACTAAAATCTGATATATCATACATAGTAATGTACAAAAGTCGTACCTATCAACAACCTTTTTTTTTCCGTTCCATACGCATATGTTGCCATAGTAGTACCGTACCGTGCTTTTTTCATTACATTATTACACTATGAACTTTATCTTTTACGAAGCACTGTTATGCGTATTATAGTATAATAATGACTCAGATCATGTCTCCAAAAGTTGGGGGTTCGTGGACAACTCTGACATCCACAGGGGGTTCGTGGGAGGATAAAGTTAGGGAAACCCTGGTATAGGGGGTTGCCACAATTCACAAAGCTATGCTTACAAGATACCTCCCATGTCTCCCATTTATACACATCATGACCCCGCCATAACTCAAAAACTGCAACCTTTAGATAACAAGTCCAATTTCCTTAACCACTTGACCACAATGCTCTGGCTCTTACATAAGTCCCCGAACAAAGCACTTTTCTTCCTTAAAACTTTGCTGAAAAATTGAATGAAAAATTGATGAAAATCTCACCTCAGAGACATCGGAGGGAAGATCCAGTAGACCGCTGGAGTCCACCGAACCAAAATACCAACAGAGACTACGAAAGACTATACGAGAAGACAGATCTTCGGATGGCTTTAGTCGTTGTCATAGAAACAAACAAACAAATAAATATTAAAAGAGTAAATAAGATGAACATCATATCACGTGGGTTGGCAGGCATCACGAAAAAAGGGAAATGATGAACGTTGATTCAAGATTGGCAAATATATGCAAAGTCACAATATTTTTTTGGGGGGAGGGAAGAGAATGTTAAGAGCAAAATCACTGAGATATAAGTTTTATAATTAATTAACATCATAATAATACTGATATATAAGCATTGGAAATACTGATAAATATGAATTAGCTGATATAATTAATTTTATCATTATATATATTATTAGATATGTACATATATATTATGATATTTATTACACAATTTTTATAATTAATTAATATAATTAATAATACTGATATATAAGCATTGGAAATACTGATAAATATTAATTGCTGATATAATTAATTATATCATGATATATATTATTATATATGTACTGATATATTATATATTATATATTGTATACTGTATACTGTACACTGTACTGTACACTGTACTGTACACTGTACTGTACACTGTACTGTACTGTACTGTACTGTACTATACTATACTATATTATATATTATATTTATTACACAATTTTATAATTAATTAATATAATTAATAATCCTAATAAATTATTGTTGATAAACCTGCTAAGAGAAATGGTAGAGCAGTACGGGTAAAGAATGATTGCTCAAAAGTTTTTAGGAGCATCGTAAGTATTAAGTTTTTAGAACGGAGAATTCTTATGAAATGTGACAAAACTTTATCCAGCTGGATTGCAATCGTTGCTGTTATGATATGATACATTAATGTTGTTTACATTAATGAGATTCAGAGATTACAACAAACTCTTGGAGATGACTCACATCATAGATCATGTTAAAGAGTTGTTTCTTCCTGGATTCCTTATCAGGAAAGAAAATGGGTGCACCTGCGAGGGAAGAAAAAAAATGGCAACATTTGAAAAATGAGGCATATTAATAGCTTATAAGAAACACACTGTTTAGTTATGAAATGACTGTGGACATATTTTGCAGAATATACAATATCACTACAAGTGTTAAACATTAAGAGAAATTTGTTCAAACTTTTTTTGTAATAGCAACCCATCATGTCTAGACCTTGCAAAACTTCAATGCATTTGTAAAGTCGTCCTAGCCAGGGGTGAACTGGTGCGTAAATTGCTACCATCTCGGTGGTATAACCAACTGCGTTGGGGCCTTGATACAAGCATTGCCACTTGGCACCTCAGAAAATGCTAGCATCTTTCACAACCAAGCGGAAATCAGCGCCTTCTGTTCTTCAAACTGTGACCAATCCGTCCATGGGCCTAACCTATTTTGTGTATACGAATTTGGGCTGTAGATTTTATTTCTTCGACTACTGTTGGTGCTATTTATACTAGCACATTAAAGTTTCAAGTGAATTGTCTGCATTCCCATGGGTACTATTACATATCAGATGCTTCAGAAAAAAAAGAAAATGTTAACAGTTCCGTAGCAAATACAGTAAGCAACGAGTAGAATATAACCTATAACATCTTCTCATGTTGGAAGGCAGTAGATCCAATTAATTTTTTTTCCGTTTAAGTTCAGTTGTGGATTTGAAGTTCGAGGCAACTAAAATACATCTTAGGTTTTTAAGAGAATGACTATGAAAATTGTCACAAATAGATTTTTTGTGATTATTGAAACGTAAGCGGAACCAAGAACCTGTTTCACCTATATAATTGCCCTCTTTACAAAGTACACAGTAGCATATGTAAATAATATCATTAGAATCACAAGGGGCTTAGACCATAGTCAACCCATAGGGAATTTTGACCTTGGTGCCTGGGGTAATATGGGGGCATATTTGGCATCAAGGTTTGCAGATATGCAGACACATGCAGATAAGATATGCAGTCACAAACAAATATTGTCATTATGTAGACCATTGCTCAAATTTCAAATAATATGTTTTAAGTGCATTAACATATTTTGTAAGGAACAGATGCCGTTGGAATTCATCTCAAGGTAATGGAATCTGTAAAGTGGTGGAATTAACATTCAAAATTAAGCCTGGTCTAATGAGCTCACCTCATCACTATAACTGGTAAAAAACACAGACCATTCCAGAAAAATTTAGCAAATTTTAAAAGTGACATCTTTTATTTTATAGAAAGATAGCCTGTGCTAAAGGTGACAACAAAAAGTGTGGGTCAGGTTCAAACCTTAAACAAAGTTCATTAAAAAAAAAAAAAAACAGTATTGGAAAATTAAATAAGTAAAACAAAATTCCTTTTTTCTACGCGTTAAGAATTAATATTTCATATATCGTAAATTCTCACCATCTAAGATCACCCTGGAAGCTGCCATGTTGACCCTTGACCCTAACATCTTGGATGGCAGATCGGGCTCGAGAAGCTGGCATAAATGATCAAACATCTGCTTTAGTAGAGTTGCATTGTTTATTTCGGTTTCCTTCGTCTCTTCGATGCTGCCATCTGGACCCTTATAATACAAATGTAGAAAAATGCTCCCAAATTAATTGTTAAAGTATTTTATACATTATTATCATATTCTCATCTAAACCTTTATGAAAATATTATAAAAAAAAGGTAGCATCTTAGCAATTTACAGATAATCATATATTGTCATTTTGGACACTTAATAAAAAGGGATCAATTATCCAAGGAAAAGTATTAAATGGAAGCAAGCAAATCAGAAGCATTTGATGAAATGCCCACTTTCATTGCATATTAATTTAAGAATAAATAAAAGTTATTATCAAGGTTAAAGTTAGGTACCAAAATAGTTTTGGAAATGCATATGAATAAGGTATGAATTTACTTACTAAATTAATTCAATTAACTTATTAATATTCATGATGATGCATCAGGGAACATAGAGAACATGACGATATCTTTTACATGGAATAAGGTTTTCTTTACATCCTTACAATTGCTATACAAACTTATTCCTTCTTCAACTCATTGTATGAGAATCAAAAGAAAAACAAATATAATATAGGCTTAGCTTTATATTAAATCTACAAAAACATAGTTATGCATTTTTGTTGCACTCCGAGGCAACATTCCTAATAGGCAAACAACATTACACATGGAACCTCTAGCTATGCCCCTTAGCAACAACATACAGCAAGCTTAACTGTAATCACTAAAATTGTAATTTGGATAGCATATTAATTCATGTGGCTGTTTCATTCGAATACTTGAAAATTTCTTACAGAATTAGCATACAAAAAGTACTAAAAATCATAACACGCATACTGGCAAGCCTGATGCAGTCTTACTGTACTTCCCAACCAACATATGATCATGTTAACTAATGAAATGGTGTAACCCTGTCATTGTTTCTCTAAATATATCATTAAATCATTGCATAATAATAATAATCATAATAATTATAATAATCATAAT
>KN886351.1:46724-70823 GCA_000934455.1 Apostichopus parvimensis
CTCAAATCAATCAAACAATATTAGCAACTCCCTGGACTGGAGGTAGGTACTCAGGCTGCTGAGAGATCAAAATAAATTATACTCAAATCAATCAAGCAATATCAGCAACTCTCTGGACAATATCAGCTGGTAACATCAGACCTTTGAATTTCACAATTTTAGCTTCTTGCTATAAAAAATACCAGTGCTTTACTGTATGTAAATACTACTGGATAAAATCAAGTTCTCACTGACAATTTCCTGATTTACAAAAAAAAAATATTTTAAATATACAGGCTTTTACAAAGTTTGCCAGTTTCTGAAAAATAAAAGAAGAAAGACTTTCACAAGATTTTCTTGTTTCTGGCAAACACATGGTCACAATTTACAGTATATTTATATATTGAAGGGAGGAAGTTTGATTATATTAACAGCAATTTCAAAACTACCAATCTTATCCCATCGCTACAAACTTCAAATCCCCACGTCCATGTTCATCCTCTCCCAACCGTCATTCCTGAATTTTTCATATCTTGCCTATATTGGAAAGTGTGTTTTGAAGATCAAGATAAAATAAAAAAGACTAAAAGATACTCTACTTGTCAGGCAGCTGGAAGTAGAATTCACAAAGAGATTCCGGGTGGAGGTTCTCTAGGTTGAAATCCACCGACTGAAATTTGCCGTTTACTGAAGCTTCTTTCTTATTGATCTTTTCCTGTGGAAGAAGAAATGATGTAAACATAAGTTAACTTCTTGTGTAAAGTAAATATTATACTATGAGGATATTTTATTTATCTTCCAACATACCTAGCATTTTCTGCATGACTAGTAATTTTGATCGGAATGCTAGTCTCGGTTGAAATCATTATTACGATAAACTCAAAATGTGGTTGGTAATAATGATTTCACACAAAATAGCTGGTGGATTAATTTATTTCACATGAATGCTATCATTATTAGGTTGAAGCTAGTTGAATGATCATACTAGGAAAACATGCTTGAATGATGAGCTTAGTTCCTTAAATTACTGGTAATGCTCAAACTGTTACAATACAAAAATACAAAGTACAAAACTGTTGCTTGTTACCCCCACTAGTCGCCTATATTTTCTTACAATGATGTTGTCTCAAGTACAACTAGGAATGCCAGTAGCAGTACAAGGTCTTGTAAACAAGTACGAGTACTAGACCGTGAGTACAGGTGCCTGATTTTGAGGACGAGTACAATACCAGGAGAATGAGTACAGAATAAAGTACTAAAAGTCTGGGTTACATGAAAGGCATTCACACAAATTTCAACACAGACCAAGTATCACCACTATTAACACCTAAGAATGAAGACACGATGTTGCCTGAAATTAAACAACTCAATACGTTGTCTCATTGGGAACAGAAATCCAAATATCATCTTTAGCTTACATGACAGAGATCTTTGTGAAGAACAACTGCCCAAAACAGCTATGAAAATCTTGTTCCGTTTGGAAGATATATTAAAACCGTGTCTAGGAACTGGTCATTTTGTAAATCTGTGATGTCATAGTGCCACTTGGATCTGAGAACATTTAACTTTCTTCTTATTTTTTCCTTTCCATATTTTCAAGGTAGAATGTTAACATTATTGACACTGAAACCAATCCCATCATTAGTTCATCTAAGGATTGTGATATTTTAAATTAAGCATTTACAAAGCCAATATCATTACAGAAATTAAGCAATGTAAAAAATAAAATGAAAAGAAATCTGAAGCATGTGTGGCTTGATGATGTCATTTTAAATACTTGATCAAGTCTTCAGCCTTGTGAATGAAGAAATAGGAAATGTTTCGATATCTCCAAAATGGAATAAAAATATCCTTAGCTGTTTTGGGAAATATGTTCATGGCAGTTATCTCTATCATATAGACCAATAAAGATGGTTGGGTTTGTGTCTCCCTTAACTCACCACATTTTGACAGAGCGTTACAAGGAACCAGAGAACGGAGCTTAGGAGGGTTGGGAAGCATACGCTGTGTTCTTCCGGTTGTAACTGAAATATAAAAATGGAATGGATTTTTCAGGAGCGGACAAATAGAAATTATTCGTCATTCATAAATGTTCCATGAAACATATGGACATTTTACGACTCTTTTTGATTATGCACGGCATAACAGCACATGTACAACAGGCAGGTTAACTGTGTCATGTACAACACATAACTGCACCCTGTACTTATACTGTAGCACCTTCTACATGATGATATAAAACTGTAAGCTACGATTGAGCTGATGACATTATTCCAGTTTTGATAACAACTTGAACAGACACTGCTTACGATGAATAGTTTTTTTATGATAATATTACCCAAAGCCTATCTGCTTTTTCATCATCAGACATTTCTTTGGGATTATAAATAATTGCCATTTTCTGAAACCCTTTCTTTGACATAATGATTACTGTACAAATAGTTTGAGTCCTGAAAATCAACTTATGTAAAAGTTGACAATGTGTAAGCGATGACATTGAATACACCTCATCTCTGAGGGGCATGGTACATTAGATGAAAACCCAGATAAGTCATTGGAAATAATCATTGTAATCCATTGCAATACTGTTGCCAGAGAAAAGGATGTATAAGGAAGGCAGTGTGACTGATACAATATTGCTACAATATGGTAGTATTGCTATAATATGGTAGTATTGCTACAATATGGTAGTATTGCTACAATATGGTAGTATTGCTACAATATGGTAGTATTGCATGGGTTGAAAACCACACAGAAACTGCAAAGTGTAACTTTCCCTTGAAACCTTTAAGGTGAAATATCAAGTCTCATGACAACAAATGACCTTTGCACTTCTATTTCTTGATTTGAGCATTATGGTCAAGTGGTTAAGGCATTGGACTTGTGATCTAAGGATTGCAGGTTCGAGTCCTGGCCAGATCATTACGTTGTGTCCTTGGGCAAGGCAGTTTATCTCCATTGCCTCTCTTCACCCAGGTGTATAAATGGGGACCTGTGAGATAAACTGTCAGCTGGGCGCTGTTTAGCCACTGCCATGTGGAGGAATTGTCTCTATGTTTGACAGGTTTATCGTTGACCAGGGTGATATTGTGATGCACCTTGAGCAGTTATCGGTGGATATGTCCGCGCTTTATAAATTAATAATATTATTATTATTTAATTGTCGTCCCCTAATATACGTTGAGACTTCTCAAAGTCTGGTCAAAAAGTCAACAAAGAACTTATAAGCAGTAGCTTTTTAACCACTGCTGATGGACGGACGAACGGACGGATGACGAATGGGTCAAATGACAAGAACATTCAGTACTGACTATGTGTTTTTCTTTCTTTGAATACTAACTCAAACTTTGCATTTAATAATAAACTTACAATTTCAACCCTGTCCAATAGTGATTTTTCTTTCCAGTAGCCATGGAAACGAAGACCCATTATGCCAAGACGGGTCGCAGACTCCAATCTCGGCTTCAGAAATTTGATGATCACGTGGCTACCGACCGGACAAGAGTCGATAGGGACCTCAATCTCATCACTTCAGGAAAGACAGAAAAGAGAAGGAGAGATAAAATGCAAGCAAGTATTAACTACCCATCGAACCATCTTGCGATCCATATTGATCAATTTATTGACATCGACAAGTTTTAATCCACTTCAATCGTAAAAAAAAAACAAAAAACGTAATGCTTAAAATTCTTGATCTGTTATTCCAATGCATATAAACTAGGAGAAGTTCCTACAAGGAGCCGACCTGTCAATAGCCAGGTCAGGCTCCGGGAATAATTAGGTCACAAGATACCTCTCATGCACTTTCTAATACCCAATAATGTCCAAGCCTCTCCATATTTTGCCAGGCCCCCAAATTGACCTGGGTCCCTGGGCCTGACTCCCCTCTTGTCAGGCCTGCCCAGACATCAACCTGAAAGTGATCCCTCATAGGGGATGTGGTAAGAGTTCAGTAAATCAAGCTCACAGAGGCTCTGGGAAACTTTGGTTAGGCCTGGGGTAGGTCGGCTTTTACAGACACAGATCACAAAATAGAGCCTATGTTAATGAGAGACATGTTGTCTTGGTTTCCTTGACATGATGGATAACAAAACACTCGAGCTGAGGAATAATAAACCCAATATCAGAGCATTTTAAGAAAATTCTTTTTTTATTTGTATGATAAGTAGTTTCCATGGTGATAAGTTGAAATGGGACTGGGGTGAATTAGTTTGGTTCTTTCCTTTCTTCCATTGCTAATTTGAAGGGAAAAAAATACATAACAGAATATAAATACTTTACTCTGAAAACAACTCCTCAAATGATTCAGGATTTACATTTTAAATGGACTGATCCAGACTTTCTCAAGGAAAGGGTATGACATATCTGTTTGGACTGTTCAATGCATGACCAATTCAATTGTAACTGATGATTTTGTCACTTTTTTGTTCAGACAGCAAATTACATCTTTGTGATTGGTCAATGTCAGATGCTCCATTACAAGGTATTGTCTCCAGTGTGTGAGAGCACAAAAAGAGGGCACTATTAGAGTTGGACAAAACCATTCAAATATTCAAAGGATTCTTTTTGCATAAAATTTTTCAAAGCATTGTTATACTTTCAGAATATAGAAGCTAGACAATCAAAGTGTACTTTCTTGTTCTGATGTCAAATTCTTTAATATGTTATTAATATTATAATGATATGACAAATATTTGAAATACTGGATGAAGACAAGAATTACTCACAAATTATCCAATAAGGAAAAGTGAGCCACCACTTCCAAAGAGCCGTCACATGGTATCGTGCCCTGGTGTCCTTTAAATCTAAACCGAAGAACAAATATTCAACTATAAACATCTATCAGGACGAAGCATCCAAAATACGAAAAGACATTTGTGATCTCCTCTAACAAGTTTATTTTGTCACGGGCAAAATAGTTCTGGATTCCATATCTTGAACAGAGCTAGAAAAGATCAGTTTTTGTAGGATCATTAATGGTTATGAAAACAAGTAAAAATATAGGAACAATTAACTTGAATTGATCAGCCAACCTAAGTCACCATAAACTCTGTCTTGGAGTCAAATCAGACAGTTTGCAGGGTTAAAACAATGTGAAAGGCAAAACTAGGTTTCTTCTGGAACAAAACCTAACATATGTTGCGTTCTGTTGAAATATCACAAATTTAGTTCGAAAGTACCGTAATAAAGTAGTCTTTGGTTTAGTTTGATCAGCAATGTTATGTGACCCCTACCAAGTATCACTGGAAATATGTGTTTGAATTGTTCAAACTCAGCTTCTCTTACTAGACTAATAAACAAATATTTCATAATTTCATTTGGTTCTTAACATTTCCATGCCAATGTCACTGCTTCATATCAGAATTAATCAAATATGCTAAACTAACTAAAAATGGAAGTTTTGCTGAAATTGTTGACTTTTGACTTGAAATGACACTTGATTAGTCAGCTAATTGGCAAAGTTTGTTATCAAATTTTAGCATGCAATACTAATCACAAAACTGACAAAATTCGACTCAAAAAGTGGTTGCTTTAATATAATCCACGGCTCACTTACATATTCCTTTCTGAGTTAGCTAGGTAAGAAAGTATTATTATTATCCTATTTAAATAATGTTGTCAATACATTAGTCCAGAAGAAATTTAAACTAATTAACAACAAAAGTGTAAAAATAGTAATACATTTAAGGTTATAAATAAATAATAAGTAATAAATAAATAAACAAATAATTCATGTAAGGTTATAAATAAATAAATTTGACTCTAAAATAGAACCCTTCCATTTTTACATCAATTTGTAAGTACTGTTAACATGAAATTGATAATGCTGATATCTCTTTTTATTTTAATAATTTCAAAATCTGTAATTTTCTTGTTAACAATTAACATTCTATAACATTCTTTCATTAGTATTTATAATTTGCACATGTACCCAGCACAGTTTATTGTACTACATGACAAAATGGGCATTTTTTAAAATTTTCTTATTAGCGTTATAGTGTGAATGGGCCATTCTGAAAAGGCAAAGTTATGTGTAGGATTATATTTAAGGAAGACGCTGTTCTTCGCAAATTGCTAGAAATGCTAGATGACAGAGATGACTGGACGTTAAAATGAAACACAATTTCGGTCAACTTTAAACAGTACATTTGTTCGTTTAACGGTTAAGCGTTAAACAGTAGCAACACTAGTTAGTGATATAATGGAAGGCTGTCCAGTCCAACCTTAGGTAAAAATAAGGCAAATGTAGGGAATAAAAATTGTAGTACTAGTAGGATTAAAAATTTTGTTAAACCAGCACAGACATGTAGGACAATTTGGGACTGAAAAAAAAAACACATGTTGCAACATTATTCATGAACATATCGGATATCAAAATGAATGTGTAACATCCCAAACATTAATGTTATTGCAAACAATACTAAAAAAAATTATGTGGTGCACAGTTGGTATATCTGGTATATCTTAATCTCCCATGATTGTTGAGATGATAATAATCACTCACACAGATGATACACACACTATTAGGAAAAATAGGATGGAGACCTAAAAGAAAGAAAAATCAATTAGGAAAAGTCTAGTTAATTAATCAATGGATTTACCCTTCCTCATTGAACCTCCTGTAGTCATCCTCTGTCCACGAATCAAAGCGCTCTAGGTCGTTAAAGTCAAAGCACATATCATAACTGAAACAGAAATGGTTCAAAAATGTTATGTTAAGTCAACTGAACTAGGTTTTGAAAGCATACAATGGTGGAGGGTGGGGAAAGGGGGTGGTGGGGGAGGGGATGGGGTAGGGGTAATTGAAAGTGAACCATTTCTTTCTTATTTTATCAGTTTTTTAGGTGAGATAGTTTTGTCCGGATTTGAATAGATTGTCTCAAAGATATGAAGATATGGTTATGATTACTACATGTACCACTAGAGTCAAGACATGTGAGTAGTCATATTGCTATGGAATGCCAAAATGGTCAAAATGTTACTCTGTTGTATTCATTAGTTATATATCAGTATTTGTGTAATACTTGACCTGATTAAGTGTCAAGTACTCTAAAAACTGAGTACAAGTCAGAGCATTTGAGTACTAAATGACAAATATGGAGTACCTAGACTACTTTAACATGTGAGTACACATACAAGTACTTACTTTAAAAGTACTCGAGTACAACAAGAAACTCCGTAATCAGGTGCAACCTACCTAGGTAGGCCTTAGACTCATACATCTTACTTTCATTACTTGATATTTTTTCTCTTATCTTTCTTTAACCCTCTTGGTGTATTACAATTCATTTTCTCTTACATACATTTATTTTACTTTTTGATTTTATTTATATTTGTAATGTGAGTATGCATTTACCCTTTTAAGGATACAATAAAGTCGATATCAAATGAAAAATCGATTAAAATGAAATCAACGTGTCAGCTAGCTGTACCCTTTTTGGGGGAATCAGAAGTTAAACTCCAGACAAAATACATTCATGTAAATATTGCACTTGTGGCTGGCTCTTTAATCTGGTAGGCTCTGAAACCTACCAATGGTGTTTAAAATACTAATGATAATTTGTATGTTTTAAAGGATTTTTCTGAAAAAAATCAATTTCCATATGTATTTCAAAAAAGTATAATATCTGTCAGAGTGGACTACTTTTTGAAAAGTTGGTTTAATCCTTTGGGTAAAGGATTAAGAAGTGAATCACACTTCTTTTATAAAGGGAAACCATAATTCATTTTCAACCAACTTTTTTCAACTAAGAGTATGGATTTAACTTAGCTACTTTTAAGGTGATACAAAAAGAATAAGTAATCTGAGTTTGAAGTGACAAATATGACAGACAAGAATAGTATTGAATTGGGCAATTGTCAGCTCAAAATAAGATTTGGTCTTTCTTTTACTTACTTTTCCAACGCTGTAACTTCATCCGCTACAAGTATTAAGCCACATTTGGGACCAATCCCTCCTTTGCTGACCTATAACCACAAAAAAGAAAAGAAAAGGATAAAATATTAGAAATTAATATTCACCTTTGTCTTTTGGGGGGAAAAGATGAGGAGAGTGGTAGGGTGGTTGTGTGTGTGTGGTGTGGGGGTGGGATTTTTTTTCATACAAACCCTGAAGATGGTTCAGAGAAGGTTTAAATATATTTGAGGAACTGAAAAACTGATAAATACCAACAATACATTTTTCAGGGTATTTTCATTTCAATATTTTCATCACTTACTTTAATGTCAACCTTTGTTAGCTGAAAGGAATGATTCGGGTTATGAAAGACCATCGTTACAGAAGGCTCTGTTGACACATAAGCTGTAAAACAGAAAGGAGGATAAAAGCAAGTGTTAGAAAATTACCATACAAGTATGAACTTACTAGTAATCCTATTACTAGCCACATGACCATACTGTTGCAGTTTGGGTTCAAAGAATACAAACACTTGGTGTGCAAACATCAATTCACATTATTAAGCTGTTTAGTCTAAGGAAGAACAGGTACATTTTTCAAGTTAATGTATAATCCTGACAGACTTGTGCCAATAATGTGTTTAAAAGGGAATGTCCTGCCACGAAAATTAAACTGATTTGTATTTGAAAAAAATGAAACGCAGTGTACTACTAGTTTGAAACAAAAATGAATGGCTGGATTTCCATCCCCCATCTCCCACCATCTCCCATACTGATCATTCACCTTCTTCTCCTCCTCTTAATTCTCCTTCTTCCTTCCTTTTTCCTCCTTCAATCCACTTCTCTTCCTTCTCCTCCCCCTACTTTTCCTCAACTATAGGCCTTCCTTTCTTCTCATCCCCTAATTCTCTTCCTATGCTCCTCTTCCCCTCCCCCTTCCTCCCCCCTCCCCTCCCCCTACTCCTCAACATACATCAGCCTGCCCACACTCAAATATATGACTGCCTTCTGTTAGCTGGACTGTATGTTACAACTAACTTGTGATAACCCCAAATTCAGCTTGAAGCTTACCCTCAGAATTCCAGTTACTCGATAGGACATTGGACGGCTCAGATTTCAAATCGCGGCTACCCCCACTACTGGTTACCTCAAAGTTTTCCAAGACAGATGCTGAAAATAA
This sequence comes from Apostichopus parvimensis, assembly GCA_000934455.1. Lineage (NCBI taxonomy): Eukaryota > Metazoa > Echinodermata > Holothuroidea > Aspidochirotida > Stichopodidae > Apostichopus > Apostichopus parvimensis. Next base: position 55,780 of record KN886351.1, read on the forward strand.
TGAGAAATTGTCAAAATGTTCCGAACTTGGTTAACGAATAAACTTTTTGTCAACAGAAAAGAACACCTAAACACAGATGTTTGCATTTGGGAATAAAGGCATCTTTTTGAGATCATTTACAAATCGCAAACAAAATTTGATGCACTTCCATTGCGATCCCACAATAATGTAGGCATTAGCAATGACTATTAGAAATTTCACTTTATATTATGTGAGGTTAAAAGTTGAAAATTTCCATTTTTGTTCTTCTATGTTGTTCATACCAGGTGCGTATCCGGGGGGGGGCGTTGGGGGCGCGCGCCCCCCGGGTAAGGAAAAGAGGAGAGAAAAAAAAGAGAAGAAAAAAGGGGAAAAGAGGGGAAAAAAAGAAAAGGAGGAGAGGAAGGAAAGGAAAAGAAAAAGAAGAAAGAGAGAAAAAGGAGAAAAGGAGGAAGTATAGAAGATAAACGCCAAGACACCGGGAAGAGAAAGAGGAACAGTCATAATTACAGCGCTGATCCCTATGATATACACAGGGTAGCCAGTGACAGATCGAGGATTACGGAGGGGACGTGCGCCTCACCCTACCCCTTACACCGACAACTCCATTTTTGACGTTTCCATTTTTCTTCTCACACTAATGTATCTATATATATACTATATATGGTCTATCATAACGCGTGTGTGTATGGACGCCTTAAACAATTGTACAATTGTGCTATGGAACCAACTGTGGCTGGTCTTGAACTCGACCGAGTCTTCGGGAACATGACGCATTTCGGGAAGGGGGCGACCCCCCCCCCCCCCCCGAGCAAATTTTCTTTATGATATCGCTAGTAATGCTTAGGTGCAACTTACAAGGCCTGGGAAGTGTCATTTCCAGCAATCTGGGAGGCATTTTCGGCCAAAATTTTCTTGTACGCTTCGCGCCAACACATGTTGGCGCTACGCTTAGATAGTTTGCTACACTAGATAGCGCTACACGCCTGCACGAACTTGTAAAGCAAAGAGCAGATATCACATCATATCAGTGAACATGAAAATGCATGTTCCATGATGAACAGCCTTAAAACTGTCTATGTGTGTAGACAAAGGCGTAGGAGCCCAATTGGATTTGGGGGCTGTAACGACTTGCCCGAAAAATATAACCACAATTTTTCGCGCGCGGAGCGCGCGTTCAACATGTTAATGTCAATATCATATAAGCAAGCATTGGTCATTATAACGCATGGCATCGTGTACCGTACGGTCCGTCCAAAGTTGCGCTGTATACCGCCGGATGCTAATGTAAACAACTAAATGTCTTATGTAGATGGAGAAAAAGCATACAGGTCCAATTATGTCAAAACTCTCTTTTACAGTAGTCATGGCGAATTAGTCGACCAAGCTTACAACTTTATTTTAATTACCAAGGAGATCATTTTTAAACTATTCATTTCCTTAAGCTACATCATTGCTATTTATTTTTCTTTTTTCAGTAGGTGCCCGAAAAATTCTCAGCATATTGCCCGAATTTTTAGGGGGAAAAAATTGGTTGGGGGGGGGCTGCAGCCCCCGCCTCCTACACCTATGTGTGTATAGGTTTAGAAATATATGATATCGGAAATATCTGCTTTTTTCATTTCCTTCAACCAAGTTTTATAATAGCCGTTATAAGAGGTTTTAATATTTCTACACCAATAAATTAACTGTGTCTGAATTTTCGAAAATTTCCTCACCAACATTCTTCATCATACTTCCCTCTACTCGTGCAATTTGATCTGTCTGTTAGGGGTTGAAGGAGGTTTTTCAATATTGGTTGTCCGTAGATTGAATTTTGTGCAACATTATGGGTATGTTTTGAAGTGATTTCATTCACGAGAAATGGGAATTTTCAAATTCTGAACAAATAATGGGCTTAAAACCTTGAAATGTGTGGCTTTCGGATATTGTGGGCCGTGACGTATAGAATCACCTACAAAAGCAATGATCCACAGGACATGCAATTAGGTCGAACATGATGTGTGACTGGTGACAATCTTCAAAAGGTTATGGATGGAAAAAAAAACTATTGGGAAATACTTGGTTCTCAGGCATAAGTGTACAACTGCTTGGTCATTTTCAAGCCCGAGAAGTGCCATTTCCGGTGATCTGGGGGGTATCAAAACTGGTGGCGCTCCGCTTAGATAGTAATTCGCGCCCCCCGGGTTAGAAAATCCTGGATACGCGCCTGCATACTGTCCTAAATGTTTCCTTCGGTGGAATACCGCAATGGTGTCTTCGGTTAGGTCAGTTGTAAATCTCAGGTAAGTTTAGCAATAATTTTCTATCGCATGGCACCTCTGTCCTAGTGTACAAATTTGGGCATAAAATGACATTTCAATCAATATTATATTATACCTTCAAACCAAACAACAACCTAACCTACTTTGCACACAAAAGTTGGAACAAGAGATGCTGTTGTCATTAACCCTGTAGGCTAAACACCAACAGATTGCATCTCTTGTCCGCTAACCCACCTTCTAATTGCACCCTTCTAATTGAAGTAGGTACACGTTCTCCTACGGAGGGCACTGCACTAATCGCTTGATGAAATCCTGGTATGAAGGGAAGAAATATTATTTACGCCACTAAACTTAAGAAATGCCATGATATCTGTTTCTATAGCTAATAGAAATGCCGGAATTGCCCAATGACTAAACTTGAATCTATGGCCTGATGGATAATTACTCTCACCGTGTTTTTTCAACAGGCTGGTCTGCACACTCTCGATGCTTTTCTTGATCTTAAGCCCTCCTGGTATGGGACTGTCCGAGGATATACCGTCACTGGGCCCTGAACTAATATCATCAAAGTGATCTAGAAACAACAATGAAGAGATGTTGAATATGCATGATGTTGAATATGCATGATGAGAGACAATTGACAGTACCGCTGTGATTGAGTGACAGAGACAACAGAGCTTAGGAACCTTATGACGCTACTTGGAAATATTCCGTAATCCAGCAATGCTCAGGATATCAAGCTTACCTTAAGACACTTCCTTCCACAAGCAATCCCTGTTCCTTCTCACAATTCTAATGGTCAACAAACTATATGCTAGCAGTTCACATTGTTAAAGCTTCCATTTAGACTTCCAAGTCTGAGAAATCGATACAACTTTAATACAAATGGTACTGACAGCCAGTCTCAAAAGTGTAGATGGTCAAATTTGGTTAAGAGGAAGAGAGAGGAGGGTATGTTGAAGGCAAGGGAAGGTAGGGCTAGGTAGGGTAGGGGAAGGGGGAGAGTGTAGGAGCACAATTTTGCCTAAGACATTTTAAGTAAGGGATTGATGTAGCTCAGGAAGGTCAGCATTGCTGCATAGCTAATCATGGTTGACCCTGACGTTCTTAAACAACAGGGAACGGAAAACTACAGATCGCATTTCATTGTTATAACACATTGGGAAACTCAATCAGTATTGAGAAATCTCCATAAACATGAATATGCATAGCTAACTGTTGTGAGTTGTGTTCAAAACAACAACTTTTGTAGGCCAAAAGAGCCGATACCATTCACAGTGTAGAAACAGCATAAATTTGATAGCAATGATCCACAGGACATGTGATTAGGTCGAACATGATGTGTGACTGGTGACAATCTTCAAAAGGTTATGGATGGAAAAAAAAACTATTGGGAAATACTTGGTTCTCAGGCATAAGTGTACAACTGCTTGGTCATTTTCAAGCCCGAGAAGTGCCATTTCCGGTGATCTGGGGGGTATCAAAACCAGAAATTTTCTTGTACGCTCCGCGCCAACCGATGGTGGCGCTCCGCTTAGATAGTAATTCGCGCCCCCCGGGTTAGAAAATCCTGGATACGCGCCTGCATACTGTCCTAAATGTTTCCTTCGGTGGAATACCGCAATGGTGTCTTCGGTTAGGTCAGTTGTAAATCTCAGGTAAGTTTAGCAATAATTTTCTATCGCATGGCACCTCTGTCCTAGTGTACAAATTTGGGCATAAAATGACATTTCAATCAATATTATATTATACCTTCAAACCAAACAACAACCTAACCTACTTTGCACACAAAAGTTGGAACAAGAGATGCTGTTGTCATTAACCCTGTAGGCTAAACACCAACAGATTGCATCTCTTGTCCGCTAACCCACCTTCTAATTGCACCCTTCTAATTGAAGTAGGTACACGTTCTCCTACGGAGGGCACTGCACTAATCGCTTGATGAAATCCTGGTATGAAGGGAAGAAATATTATTTACGCCACTAAACTTAAGAAATGCCATGATATCTGTTTCTATAGCTAATAGAAATGCCGGAATTGCCCAATGACTAAACTTGAATCTATGGCCTGATGGATAATTACTCTCACCGTGTTTTTTCAACAGGCTGGTCTGCACACTCTCGATGCTTTTCTTGATCTTAAGCCCTCCTGGTATGGGACTGTCCGAGGATATACCGTCACTGGGCCCTGAACTAATATCATCAAAGTGATCTAGAAACAACAATGAAGAGATGTTGAATATGCATGATGTTGAATATGCATGATGAGAGACAATTGACAGTACCGCTGTGATTGAGTGACAGAGACAACAGAGCTTAGGAACCTTATGACGCTACTTGGAAATATTCCGTAATCCAGCAATGCTCAGGATATCAAGCTTACCTTAAGACACTTCCTTCCACAAGCAATCCCTGTTCCTTCTCACAATTCTAATGGTCAACAAACTATATGCTAGCAGTTCACATTGTTAAAGCTTCCATTTAGACTTCCAAGTCTGAGAAATCGATACAACTTTAATACAAATGGTACTGACAGCCAGTCTCAAAAGTGTAGATGGTCAAATTTGGTTAAGAGGAAGAGAGAGGAGGGTATGTTGAAGGCAAGGGAAGGTAGGGCTAGGTAGGGTAGGGGAAGGGGGAGAGTGTAGGAGCACAATTTTGCCTAAGACATTTTAAGTAAGGGATTGATGTAGCTCAGGAAGGTCAGCATTGCTGCATAGCTAATCATGGTTGACCCTGACGTTCTTAAACAACAGGGAACGGAAAACTACAGATCGCATTTCATTGTTATAACACATTGGGAAACTCAATCAGTATTGAGAAATCTCCATAAACATGAATATGCATAGCTAACTGTTGTGAGTTGTGTTCAAAACAACAACTTTTGTAGGCCAAAAGAGCCGATACCATTCACAGTGTAGAAACAGCATAAATTTGTTTGATATATATTATATATATAAGTATATTATATATATGATATATATAAGTGGTACATCTATTGTAATGATCACATTGCAGTAGGGCTAACTTTCATGGATGTGGACACAATACCCTGATTTTCACACCCACTGTTGCCCCCCCCACCCCCACCTACACTCCCCTCCTCTCCAATCTTTCAAAGCATTCTATGCCTATGGCAATTCTACAAAAGGAGGGGTTGCTACAAGGGGGAAGTTGTTATATGAGGGAGAGGAGCTTTGCAAATGTAGAAAATAGTAGAATATAAATATACACCTTCATAATGAAGAAGATGGCAAACCTCTTTGCAATGAAGTATTTATTCAATTTGATTTTTAATTGTAAGCTAAGGAGGACTGCTGACATAGTTCAGAACCAGGCAAGCTTGGAATATGGCTTCAAATCATGACTACCAGTCACATGATACACCAAACAATGGAAACCTCACTAACCCTCATAGCCACATTACTTACTGTGCATTTCCTGGAGGCACTTAAGGACTGAGGGAATATTTCCTCTCGCCAGGGAAAGCTGAAGAAGCAGCAATAATCCCTCCAAAGAAGTCTTCCCATCTGAATTCCTAGATGAAAGGCAGAAGGAATTTCTGGTTAAATGATTGGATAAACAAGCACTTAAGAAGTGCAGACAACTTTAAAACCGTGCACGGCCAACAAGAAAAAACAAAATGAAACAAAATTATGAAAACACAAACCAATAATCTTCACACCAAAAGAACGACCAATTCTGATCTCCATTATGGATTTGTTTTTGGTGGGTTTATATGTTGAACCTGAAACGTGATGCATGTGCTATATATGTTTTTTTATTATTTTTGTACCAAGTAGTTAGACTAAAGTAACAAAACAGGGAAATAGAAATATCTATTGATGACAATCTGAGAAGTACCATTGTGGTTGCAATTTTGAACACAGTTTTAATGAATCCAGTAGAAATGTTCATCAAACCAATCTTTAATTTCGAAAACAGCAATATCGGCATGATCTAGAGCAGGGGTGGGCATAGAATTGATCTTGTAAGAAACTAAAATATTATGTTACATGGGAACAAAACATCAGAATGTTCCACATGTATACATGTTGTCCAACAATTCCTTTGAAATAATCCTACTGCAAGTAGACCCTATAAACAACAACTCCCCAATATGTCAAAGTTTTTCCATTCCGTTATTCAATGAACTCTGACATTGAACGTTTTGGCAGACAGCAGAAAAGTCGCTTAGGGGTTTACTCTGCCCAATCTTGATCTAGACAATGGCTAAATTATTTTGGAAGGACCAATCTTAGATAAAAATAGTCAATTATTTCATAAAGTATTCATATTTGTTTCTCCATACTTCGAGACTGTAACCAAGAATTCTTCGGCTTGATCGAGTATCTTTGGAGTGATGAAACTGTTCTTCTTACAATAGAGTTTGCATAGTGATAAAGGAGGCATCTGTTGAAGGGCTGTTCTGTGAACCAAAATAAAAAAGTTACAAATTTTAGACGAGGCAACTACTTGAGTTAAAATGAAAATGTTTCCGATGATGATTATGTAGGTTGGTATTGCTTCAGAGGTGTATCCCTCAAAAAAGGGGTTTCTGCAGAATATTTCTAAATAAATTGTTCAATTTGCACTGTTCCGAAATTAAACCTTTCATCCTTTAAACCGTAACTTTATAGTTTCTTATCTAAATCATAAATAGTCATGGAGTGAAGGGCTGGGGAAGGGAGCGAGAGGGGGAGAGTGTGGGGATATGTGGGCTTGTGTTGAAGGAGGAAGGGGATATCAAAATTGCTCAAATTGCCAAATAAATTCACATACACTACAAAGATAGTCTGATTGTGTCTACTTACTTTGTGTTTTCTAATATGGCACTTTGTAGATGAGGTGCCATTGGGATGGCAGCGGTGGCGGTCGCTGAAAGGATAGACAAGTACCAGACAGCCGACGTTTCGGCTATGTTGACCTCCATCCCTGTCACCACCCTGTGAGGAAGAAAAGTCAAGACAGCTAAATCATCAGAGAGTATATTATACTTCACATACTTTCATCTTGGCAATGCCCAATTAAAGCCACCTTATGTATTCCACTATAACATATAAACAACACCTTCTTCTTCTTCAATTCTGACTGGTTCCCTACAATCACATTTTTATCATGAGGTACTTTCATTTACTCAGGATTTAGCCCTTTGGCAAAAGAATGAACACAAGTTTGTAAACACTACCCACTGGTCTGATAAATCTTGAAACTGAGACTCCCTGTACACATGCAAGTATACAAAGCTGTGACTTACCTAAGTTTTGGTTATCTGCATTACTTCATGTATGTTTTAATTGGCTGGTAGCTGGTTGTTTCATTAATTTATTCCACTCCTAGTACATATGATTACATTTACTAGCACAATACTCTTTGGGTATACCCTATGAAGCTTGGCTTATTGTCCTGTCCAATAGGCTGACTATTAAATTCTCAACAGCTATTAACAAGAAACTATCACAGTTTCAAACCTTCTATACACCAAGTTTGACACCAATTTTGACAACAACAAAGTTGCAAAGATCAGTGAAAATCCTGGTTTATCATTCTTAAACTCCTATAGTTTGCCACGGTAAAATATAGAAATGGCAAGAATCACAAATAAGTTCCGGTACAGTACTAGTGATGTATCCTCAAAAAACCGAGAATCTGACCTGTCAACTGATGCTACCGAATGAGGTTACCCAATGATACATCCGGTCACATTCTACTCAGTCGGTTCTGAAAAAAGTCTTCAAAGACGAACAAAACCAAGTTTTACCTGGATCCCACTGCCTTCAGCCCGTGAACTCTGACATCACAGCCTTCGTATTGACACTTCTTAATGTTGATCTGTATGAAACGACTTCTGATTTTGGCGTTGTCCAGAAGAGTCACTTCGTCGCTGGGGTAACTACTGCAGAGGCAAAAAGCAAAGATTCTCAAATACAAAACCAGGTTCAATGAATATGTATGAGACAAAAGTGAGTATAGCATGATAAAATGATCTTATTCAAGTTTCTCATTAAATGGCATATGAATGTTGAGAAATGCATTACAGCAGCTTAATACATTAAAGATGCGATATATTATATTTTTCATTGTGAAAATGAAGGTGTCCCGGGGGGGTGGAGGGAGGGGGTTATCTAGACAGAATGAGACATTGCTTGTTCGTTCCTAACTGAACCTGAATTTCTGTTGTGTATGATCCTATAGTTTATACTTTCTTCCCAAATTTTCTATTTACCAAGGAATATAACAATTTTCATCGTCCTTAGCAGACTGACTGAAGATTCTTTCATCCAATGGGATTCAAGTTCCTGATCTTCCGGTTATGCCTTTCTGATTTCTTCAAAGATGGACTTCTGGTCTGCAATTATGCCACCCATATCTGTTACCTATAGATTAGGGTCATTCAATCCTTTACTATAATTATCGCTTTAGGATCCTTCAAATTACAATCTCAGATCCTGTGTTAATATGTCTTAGTCTCCTAGATCATTTAATTATTCCATAAGATCCTTCAATCCCTCTTAGATCCTTCATTTATCCCTTGAAAATCCATCAATCCATTCCAGATCTTTTGATTCCTTACCCATCTTACCTTGGTATGTGGATATCCTTCACCATTTCCATAGAGCCCGGGGAATTCCCTGCAGCTACAACGATGTGCTGTGGCATGTAGCTCTGGTCGCTACGGGTAACCAGTATGGAGAGGCTGTTCAGGGAGACTCCTGATTTCATCTTCAGTCTGATCCAATGTGAGTGGGCCGGACCATCGGACTGCCAAAACGTGGACACGTCACCATCAGCGAGTCTGCAATCAAAAAGCATCAGTCGATCCATCGATCAATAAAAGGTCCAAACAATCTAATCAATCAATATATATATCTCAACAAAATAATATGTCAACCACTTTAAACTCTGGTAGTGCAACAACTGGTTCAGTTGGTTTATTATACCCTCATATCCTTAATATTCAGAAATCTATTCATACTGTCACAAATAACATAAATTAATATTCTTAAGGTTCACACACTGGTATAACAACAACCACAACCCAACCAGCATACAAACAACAAATCCACCACACCTACTACCAATAAACAAAAAAAGTGATGTACCAACACACCAACCACAAACCCAACAAACCCACCCCAACCAACATACATACCAACAAACCAACTGCCCACCAAATTCTAACCATGTACCACCAAACAAACAATGAACTAAGGTCCAATGACAACAGCCACAAACAGCCAACCCAACCTACAACCAATCAACAAACCAACTGCCAACAAGCTAACCAAATACAAACCATGTACCACCAAACAAACAATGAACTGAGGTACAAAGACAGCAGCCACAAACAGCCAACCCAAACAACAAACCAACTGTCAACCAATAAACAAAGAGGTCAACACAGAACAAACCAATCGACAATTATTCAATTCAGAAACAATCAACCAATCAATATACAAACAAGGAAGAGACAAACAAAACACCAACCATACAAGGAAAAAACAAACAACCACCATCTAACATACTCCTCAAACAAAACAACAACTACCATCTAAAAAACTCTATCCTCAAACAAAACAATACAGTTATGTTCACTAACCTTCCAACATCTTGACGATTACTGGAGACAAATATACTACAGTAAGGCTTGTTCAAATATTTCAATTCGTTAAGACTGTCGTCCTTGGAAGAATCTTCTGAGGAGAAGGAGGAGGAGGAAGAAGGAGGATGGGAGCAATGAAAGAAAATTTGCTGAATTTTAACAAGTCTGATGATATGGAGAGAGAAAATGATAGCAAACTGCTTAACTACTGCAAAAAGCCTTTGTAAATAATAGGTCAAAGTTAAAGAGGGCCCAACATTTTGACCCTAGCAGGATCTTCTTCAGAGACTAATCGAAACAAAACAAACTAAGAACAGGTAGATAAAAAATATGATAATATATAACACACAATTTTTTTTTTATTTGAAAAATGTTCATAAACAGTTTGAATTTAATATTCTTATAATATTCTTAGCATGCTTGGTTTGATAGTCATTGATTTAAACAGCTGCATTCATAAACTAAGATCTATTTTATACATGGGTGAGTTTCAAAGTGATTTCAGAATTACACAATGAAAACAAACCTATATTTTTTTTTTCTAGGGACAGCAGCTTTAATTTGACTCGTTGACCTAAAATAAGACCCAGCAATCTAATGCCACACATAGGGCTACGTTATAATAGCATCTTAATGCCACAATGTGTTTGTTCTAACAATCACATATAATTAGAGAGGTTTTCTTGTATTGTGTCTCGAAAGAAGATGATAACTAGAGGATCAAACCATGCAGGCCCTTTACTTTTAATAGTTATCTACACAGGCAGTTTGCAATGGATAAGCAGTTTGTTCACAGTATTGTCTGTCTTCAAACAGGGTTTTCATTGCATGTGTCATGGTACATAAGCTTACTGGATCTCTTCCCTACCATGTTAAGCATCCTATCTCATATCCATAAGAGGAATATTTGTCACAAGTTTTGAAACATTGAAAAGCTTAGGACTGGTATGCCCCCACCCCCCCCCCCAAAAAAAAACAGCAGGGAACCAATTTCATGTGAAATAACTCCTTTGTGGTACATTTTAACAAATTCCTTAATTTATCGATGTACTTGTGCTACAAGCTTAGACAATCTATTCAGAAATGCAACAATGACAGACCTTTCCTGTTTTGGGCGCTCTTTAGATATTGCTCGAGTACGACCATTCTCATGGCGGAGATGTTGGTGAATCCGTCGAGAGACGGGTACGGCAGAGTGCTGCTTGGTGCTCTGTTTCTCAGGAGATACTAACATGGTGAAGAAAATCAATAAATATAACAATAATAATGATGAAGGACCGATCCACAGAGTTATCGGGGAAGAAATGTTGTATTGGTTGTTTGGATTGGTAAAGCAAAGAGGATACGGTAACTTGTTGTTTCTCCTCCGCCAGTTTACCTCATCTCCATGGTAATGCCCATTTCCCACTAGCAAGCTACCAGTTCTCTCCCAATTAAGCTTTCAGATTATCTTGAATTGGAGGGAATGCTTGACACTTGAGGGGAGGAGGTGTGGGTGAGGAGGATGCAACTTGCCCATCTTTGGGACAAACTTTGTCAGTTCTCCCACTATCTGTTGGTTACTAACCAGCTGCCTTCTTGCTTATACAATAACCTCAATTTGAGCAACAAAGTTGAACAATCAACCCAAGAAGTTGGGACTTCATTTGCATGCTTAAATTATTTGTGAATGCAATGAAATGTTACTCTATTTCAAGGCATGTTACAAACCATCTTTTTATGAAATCACAAGTGCTTATCTCTGTGGAATTTTCTTTCCTGTAGGAACAATTCACCTCACCCACAGCCCTTACCTTTAGTATCCTGTATCCATGGTTGCCAAGTTCCGGCGATTTTGCAGCAAATATATCGATCACACCTAAATATGGAAGGAATAGTCATTAGGAGATACATGGTGTGGTGTCATTCAGCACATAACCATAGTTAGAAAGTTACAAACATCCCATGGGTCTAATTCAGAACAAAGTTCAACAACCATATTCAATTTTCCAATTCTCATTGGACATACAAACTTGGATGACCAGCTAATCAGACCACAAATTTTCAAAGTGTGTGACCACAATCACGCAAAGATCTAGCAATTAACAGTAACGTAATGGCTATTAGTCATGACTGCAAACTCTAGAATTGGCAGACCAAACTTGGATTTTTTGTTGTTGTAAAATTCGAAGCCATAGACCAAGCTTGCCTTAATGCATCCTGAACGTCAATTCTGAAGGGTGAAGACTTGGTGGGTTTAGACTCAGTCATCATGGATAAATCTTGGGTTGTGGCCCTAAAAGTTTGTGGACTGCTTGGTCTAGGGCAAAAGGCATTATTATCTTCCACATAACTACACTTAAGTCAAATCACTTTGTGAGTAAGAACAAATTCTGGCTAAGTTTACTTTGGGAGGATGGCATAATTCAATTAGTCTTGTGTATCGATTGGAATCATGTCTTATCTGTCACGTAATCCACGCAAACTTTGATGATAACATTTTGCAATCTCTTACCGGGAGCTAGGGAACATGCCCGTAGAGTTCTAATGGCATGTGAGAGCTCTCCTCGGAGGTTGGCACCGTTTGTGGATTTGAGAGCTTCCATCATGGAGTTGATGTAGGCTACACCCTCACCATCAACATCAAATTGTTCAAAGGCCTGAGGGAGGGGAAATGAAGAAAGGTTACATTGTCATAATGATCTAACATGATTTTTTTCTGTGGACATGGCATGGAAGTTGAAGTAGTATGTACAGGACAGAAGTAATACATCCAAATATGATAGGATGGTATACAGGGACTTCGCAATGTTATTGAGCGTGAACACGTCCAATTCAAGGTCAAAGGTAACGATATCTCTGATTATGATTTATGTAATATGTTTACTCCTTCAGCTATGTGGCTTCTCCATTACTTTCATCAGAATCGGCGGAAATCAGTTATATTTGAAAGTGTCTTGAGTCAAACATTTCAAAGCATGGAAAATTTTCCCTTACTTTGCCCACGCTTTACATTTAACAGCATAATTCTGGATTAAATGGGTGAAATCATTTGTGAAAGTGCCTCGGAATACAGAACAGACGACTGACGGATGGCGATTATTTTCATGACTAACGCATTTAGTGTGGGTTATCAATGCTGTAAATAATACCGTATCAGTATTTTACACTATCGTCTTATAAATACTCTTGCAACAATAAAAATTACAAGATGCTGGGTAGTAAATATATATAGTATCCTACTGTACCCTACAAAGCTAGGCAATCTACTTAAGATTTTATTTTGTCTATTCATTCTGTGCGAACCCATTCATCTGCTCCTGGAGGGAGACAGTTGTTATTTGCAAAGAAACATTTTGCACAGCGCAAAGAGTTGAGTGGGAGTTAACTTTGTATCATAAAATAGTTGAATTCTATTGTGCACAGTCTTTATGGCAATTCAGCAAACTGGCCGGTATACCATTGATAACATGTGTCTGAGAAACACAGTAGCTAGCCATTAGAATTACACAGTAGCTAGCCATCTGTGATGTGGTGTTTCATGGTTAGCCAAAGTCATTTTATTTTTTTGATAACTAACTATAAATAAGTATGTCTGGAATGAAATCTTAGCTCCTAGTCTGACCTCGTCATGCATAAATTTCTTTCCCCTTTCCAGAAGTTTAATCTGGAACTTACTCTTCTACTCATACCTTATTCATACATGTATCACTGAAAGTCAACCTCCCAACCCACACAACCACCACCCCCACCCCCAACACCATCCAACCCCCACCCCTTGCCAATGACTTGGCAATTTCCAATCTGTATTATACTCTATTGGGCAAAATAATTTAGTCCTTGGCAAAATATGTTTTTAATTTAAGGAAGTAAATCATTCACTTGATTAAGAACACAACACTAACCAGTGTGCTCTGAACTCTTGTCAAAATTTGTTGTTTTAGTTTCTTTGTCTTTTGCACCTCAAGTCGAAATACTTCGTTACCTTGAAACTTATATACTCTACTAACTTTATTCTTCGCTTATCACTTACAATTTTCTTTATCATCACTGTTTGATTGATAATCAATAAATAAGTGGATTGAAAAGGTCAGTTGAAAGAAAAGAAAATTGATTAAACAACAGAGGACTTTAATCTACTTAATCCAACAGAAGTCAATTGTCGACAGATTTCTAGATTCTTTATCGATCAGGTAAAATCAACGAGTCGGGTATCTGGTACTGACCTCCTCTGCTTCTTTCCTGTTGACCCCACGATTGAACAAAACATCGCAGAACTGACCCACTGTCACCGTTTGCTGGAAAATTGAAAAAAAAAAAAACAAAAAAAACAGGCAATTTGGTTAGTACAACACAACATGAAATACTAGGCTTTTTGGATCAGTCTACAAATTGTTATGTGACCATGTGCGCAATTTGTGCGATCAGGTTTCTTCCTTTTTCTCTCAAATTTACCCACAATGCAAGTTTTCTTTGATACAGCCTGTATTAGAATATATGACACAATGGATTTATCTTTAACAAAAGGACAAAAGAGCCAAATACATAATGATCAGTTTGATCACATTACATCACATTACTAATGTGCAATCTTTAATGAGATCTACCAGTCAAACAAACTATGTTTTCTTGTCACTTGACAAACCGAGTCAACCATCATTAGCAAAATCTGCAAATATTTGACTATATGGTAGAAATGTCAACAAACAACAATAGATTTAAATTACATGGTTTTTGTACTCCCAACAAATAAATTCAAAACCTGTGGTCCAACTTCCAAATGTTTTACAATGGTTTGAATTCCTCATGATACGAGACCTCTGGACAAAGAATGTTTGTAAACAAGAGAGTCACAAACTAACCATGAACATACATGCTGCCTGACAAAGAGACAGGTATCATTAGATACCACTTGACCATGGATGTGTTCTTCATGTTAAAATGTTCAGAGATTGGCTATTTTTTTTATTTAAAAAAAAAACAGAACCTTAGGTTTGTCACTATTGTATGATACAAAACTCATGCATCTGAAACTTGCTACTGTATGCAAATTTTTTACCAGATGATCCTGTAAGCAACATATAATTTGCATATAACAATCAAGGTCGCAGTTGTTAAAGTAATATTCTCTTTGTTTTGCTAACCTCATTTCGCATGTTTCTTTCCTCCAACCAGCGGAGTAAATGTCCATGATGTTGTTGCACCACCGTCTCTGGTACG
>KN886351.1:71033-82686 GCA_000934455.1 Apostichopus parvimensis
ATTATGAAAATTAGAACACACAATTCTTTATCCCATATTTCCTGGGCCCCTCCATATTTTTGTCTGGGTCTCTACAATATTTTCCTGGACCAATATAAAATTTCCAGAGCCACCTTATTGACCCTGGGCCCCAGGATTATAGCCCCCTGCCTAATCCCCTTTTATCAGCACTTCTCTTTGTTTTGCTAACCTCATTTCGCATGTTTCTTTCCTCCAACCAGCGGAGTAAATGTCCATGATGTTGTTGCACCACCGTCTCTGGTACGACATCACTATATCAGATAGAAAAGAAAAAGTTAAAAGTAAAATATGAAAATGGAACCCATTTAAGGAAATAAGTAGGGTGCAATTCTGTTCTCAAGTAACTCAACACCCACCCAGTGCCTTCCAGTTCCTGCAGCAGTGTTAATAATGATAAGCCTACAAAGGAATCCACAATCGGCCAATCCAAAAATGTAATCATCTAATTTATGACCAATTTTTTTTTTTGGTCTCTGCTAGTACATTCTAACTGTTCATGAGTAACATCTTTCCCACGTAACAGGGATACATAAAGTTTTATGAAAAAGTATCAAAGCAAATCCAATTATGTGTGCTTGAACACAACGGATGTTTTAAAGTAGACCAGCTACAAATCTTTCTTGCTATCAAGAATGGTACAAGTTACTTTATGAGTGAGACTGTCACTGGGCCAACAACAGGTGGTGACAATTTGGAATGTTATTTATGTACATTATCATTAACTCTGGGTAGTTTGAAGGAAGCTTTTGGCATTCAAGAAGGTTGCTGAATGTCATTTTCAAGTGGGACAAGTGAATGTCAATATAAGTGGGACCAGTCAATGCCACTTAAAAGTGGATCATGTGAATGCCATTTCAAATGGTCAAATGAATGTCACTTCAAATGGTCAAGTGTTTGTCACTTCAAATGGTCAAGTGAATGCCACTCTCGTTGGGTCAAGTAAATGTCACTTTAAATGGTCAAGTGAATGTCACTTCAAATGGTCAAGTGTATGCCACTTAAAGAGGGTCGTGTGAATGCCACTTAAAAGTGGGTCGTGTTAATGTCACTTAAAAGTGGGTAATGTGAATGCCACTTCAAGAGGCCCAAGTGAGTCAAGTGGAACTCACTTTTGAGTGGATCAAGTGAAAGTCACTTCAAGTGAGTCAAATGAGAAACAAGTCAAAGTAATGTACAGTTCATTGACTCTCGATTCGGCTTTAGGTATCTTCAGTCACACTAGTGCTCGATCAGTGCACCGACTACTGTCAATACCAGATTGGTCAATCAACTGATATCATTTAACAGACACTGTGAATAGATGAATGAGAAGCACACTTATCACATTTCAGTTTGACTCACAGAAGAAAGAAAAACAGCAATAGAGCAGAAAATGATGTCCCCCTGCATCCCCTCCATGTCACTCTTCACACAAAGGCAGACAACCCTGATTTTAAGCTCCTATATACAGTACTTAGTATTAGTTACCTGTAAAGTTTCACATTTTATACAGTACTTACCTAACTTTGGATACAGCTTCTCTTAATGTTTCACTGTTAAACAGATCAATCAGGTGAAATTCGCTCAAGTCCAACTCGTCATCTTGTCCTGGGGTGAACAAAAAGTAGAGGATAATGCAGTTGGTTGCATTTCATTGCATGTTACATTATACAAATAATGAATGGTTATGAGTGCAATAGTGCAAATATTTCATGAGTTGAAAGATGTAATTTGTTCCATTCAACGAGGCACAGCCGAGTTGAATGGAACAAAATACATCTTTCAACTCATGAAATATTTGTACTATTGCACGAATGGAAACCATTCATTATTTGTTTTATACAACACCTTCAAATTTGGATATAATTGGATGTAAAATGCACTCATGCAACAGATTGTTTTGAACAGACAGGTTTCTCTGCTCTCTTACCATTGAAAAAAGTGCTATCAAAAAAGTATAACCCATGGTTCTATTTCATAGAGTGCAATAGAGCGGATTTTGCATGCAATCGACGAGCAATTGACTAATCAAATGGCCGGAATATAATAAGGTGTTTTATAAAACCATATAATAACCTTCTGACTGGGATTCACTTAAGGAAACTAACTCCTATTGTTATTTACTTGTACCCAGGTCATTGAGAGCCAGTTTGGGCAATCTTTTTCTTTTTTCTTTAAATATTATGAAAATTAGAACACACAATTCTTTATCCCATATTTCCTGGGCCCCTCCATATTTTTGTCTGGGTCTCTACAATATTTTCCTGGACCAATAAAGAATTTCCTGAGCCACCTTATTGACCCTGGGCCCCAGGATTATAGCCCCCTGCCTAATCCCCTTTTATCAGCACTGTATTACCTATTTGAAAAACGATCAATGTCTTTGGATTTTATACTATTTCTTCCACTTGTTGTCCACTGTTGTCACTAGTTCTCCCTGTTGCTGTATAGTTTATAATATGTACAGTAGGTAAACACGGGTGCAGGTTAAAGATTGTTTACCAATTAGCAGCGCTATCAAAACCATATGACAAGAGCACTAGCTGCACCCCCTTGTAACATTTCTAATGCAATTTATCACATTGATCACTGAGCCATATTTCAACAGAAAGATACTGTCACTGGTCTGTCAAACAAATGTTTGAAAGTCGATGTCAAGGACAAACTATGCGGTTAGATCACAATACATGGAAAATGTTATGCACTAGCTATTGTACTAGCAGCAGCTTGTGTAACTGAAAAAAATTGTCTCTAATTTTACAAATTTATGCAATTTTTACAAAAAATGACAAATTTACATTAAATCCTAAGGCCTTGTATTACGCATAGTACATTAAAGCAATATAGTTGTGGGCTGTTTCTTGGAATGAGTGAATAACATTTGTGGTTACAGCAACAGTACAGTGACATGGCTATGTAGATGCCTTTCATGTTACTTGGAAGACATTCCATGAATGGTCTTTCCTGTATGACTATATTTCTTTTCAGTACAAAACAGTCTTCAGCTTCCATATCTTATGTGCAAAGTAGGCTACGGTAGGCCTAGGTGTAGCAGCTCTGCTATGAGAAGTGTGCTACTGTAGGTCGGTGTTGTAACTTGTTGTTTGTTTTAACGAGGTTAAGAATTTCTCATTTCAACATCTATCATTTGAGATGATTAATATTACAGACTTAACAAAAAGAGGCTTTAATGATCAAGGATGATTTAGGCAGAGAGCCAATGAGCAGGTACAGTAGATGCAACCAGCTTGTTTTTAATGTACCAAAGTAAGGTGTGTGGTGCACTGTTGATGAGAGTACAATAGTTGTGAGCAGACAGGTGCATGAAGAGCTACTGTACTGTACTATACTGTACTGTACCAATTAGTTCTGGAATTACCTTTGTCTGGTACTATGAAGTGGCTAGAGTTCTCCTCTTCCCCGCCAGTCTGAAAAGAACATTGAAAACAAATGCATGAATGATATCCCATTGATATGTAAATACAGAACAGCTGGTTTGTCCCCAGTGAAAAAGGGGACAAACGAAAAATAGATTTAAATTGATTACGGAAAGGAACAGTGCACATGTATACCAAATCTGTCAATGAAAACAATTAAAAAATATATGCAAGCCAGACCCTGGATACAACAATGGCCTTCTCTTTAACATGACCCTAGATTAATAGCAGGTCAAAATGGTGAACTTTAGTGCTCACCTTTTCAGAAGGAAAGACGAAAATATCAAACCTCCCTGGTTTGGGTATTAACTTTACATACAAGAGATACTGTAGTACAGGGGTGGGCAACCTTTTTGAAAGAATCGGCCAGATATATTGAGTGAAAAATTGACTGGGCCGGACCTAACCAATGACCTGCTGTTGATTTGGAACCTTTGATTCCGAGGACTTTCAAGCAATAGGTGTGTGTACTTAATCTGTATTCACAAAAACATAATGTCATACAGTACAGTTGATAATTAATGGGGATAATAGGCCTACCTGACAGCATCATTAGTGCTGATAAATTGTAAGCAGCTACAGTAGCTTGTTTTTTGTGTTTTATGTAAAATAGATTGATTTTTTTATTCTTTTTCTTAAGACATCTCACTGGCCGCAAAAAAATCACTGGGAGGCCGCATGTGGCCCGCGGGCCGTAGGTTGCCCACCCCGGCTGTAGTACCTACCTATCACCCCTCTACTGCATTCCAAATCTCATCTACCTAACCACAAACTACTTAAGATATATTTTTTTCTAGCACTGAGCAATGCAGCCCATCTGACCCACTTCTGGGTCAAAAGCCCCTTACACTGAACCTCCTTAGATCTCATTTTACCCGGCTATCAGCTAGAGGTAGATGGGGAATGTGCAATTGTACAGTTGAGACAGGTAACAGAGGAAATGTGCAGTAAATAACATGAATCCTGGAAGAAAGAGGGCAAAAAAAAATATATATATATTTTCTTTTCTATTTTTCTCCATCCTCCAACATTTTCAGTATCATTTTCTACAGGAGCAGTGTCATGGCATCTTTGTTCAGTTATGTTTTTCTTTTTCTGTATCATAAATAATCACACTTTTGAATCCCTAACAGACTTTCTGACAGGATGAACATGAAAGAGACAATCATGGATTGGTCATCCTACAGCTTATAGGAACATTCAATTTAATTAGAAAGGGATCCACAGTGTAAGCTTAACTGTTTCAGCAAGAATATCTGGAAATGCAAATTAAAGAAAGAAAATTCTCCTTGTTTCCTCTAGCCCAACAATGTAGAGTCACAAAGTTGCACTGCAATGGAAGGGTATTAAATATAGTAAGCATTACTACTATATGTACCCAGTGCATCACAATTTAAAGGCAACTTTAAAACCTATGGAATAAGTTTAGTTTAGACTGAGTTCACAAGGTGAACTGTGTTACTATCAACTCACGGCTACCACATCTTCTTCCCTCCTCTCTTGTTGCAATGACGTGAGAAAGTGATCAAATCTTGCTAGGAGAGTTCGACGCATAACTTGAGATGATAGCAAGCTCATTTGTACAGAAGAAGAGTGTTCAGTGAAGAAAGGTCACAGCTTTAGTTCTCGGTTAAAAGAAACTTTATTGTCCAAGGGAGAGAGTGTCACGGACGAATAATTGCAAAACTTATTTCCAACCAAAGTTTACCATGCTAATACAGTACTTATTAACTTGCTGAAATTGTTTCCAAAGTACATAAACATTTCTTCTAGGAAGACCGCACGGTTAAAAAGGCCATTTGTACTGTTTCTGCTTGTACGTACGTCTCCTTCGATAGATGGTCACTTCCGAAATTGCTGCAAATAATACATCGCAAAGAACCAAAATATATAATTCACAATGAAGTTTCACTTACGAGGTAGATCTAATTTTCCATCATACAGTATATGACAGGCAACACATTTCTGTTCATATTTTATAACAACAAAACACTGTTAATATATTAACTGCTTACTGTGTTGTTCTCTTGTATTGACTTAGATGCACGCAAGAGCCTTGGATTATCTTGAACCCAGGCTCTCTTAATAACGCGTAATACGAGTCCAACAAAACACCTAACTGTATTGGTTTTGTCTAGGGCTGCATACCCAATGAAGGTGTTTCCAACATACATGTATACAAGCTACTGTACGTACTTCTATGCAGGGACTGCTACTTGACTTGACAAGTCATGGAGCTGCTACATAGGACTTTATAAAAATCTGTCCACAGAAAGATGAACTTTGCCTGCAATTTGCAAACAGATGGGTAGACAATGGGATCTCACTTGATCTTTAAATCATGTTTACATAACTGTTTGTTAACTTCCAATATTTCATGTGACATTAACTTTTGGCCAGAATTGGATACGATACCAGACGTGATTACAGATTTACATAGGGCGAAGGTTGGTCTTGCTGATTTTTGGTGGCACTAAATTACATTGTCTTGCAAAGTTGAGGGCCTATCTATCCCTTAGGAAAATTGTCAACGGGTAGCACTATACTTTTAATGATCATGTCAAGTGCTCCATATCAACAAAGCCGATTGACGATGCTAAACAAAGTTTACCGGGGCTGGAATGTACACAAACGACGTGCAAAAACTGTTTTTAATGGTTGATTTTTTTTGGGCCATTTCATGTATGCACATAACTGTACAATTTCCATGTCACTGTCAGGAATCTGACAAACTTTCACCACAGTGACAACAGTATTACAATCCAGACATGGGCAAGGCCTTGGTGAACAATGAGGTCATTGATAAGACACACAGCCATTGGCCTATCCATGCTTCCATTGGGTAACAGACTACAAGTGAAGAAACCCTTAACATGTTCTATCAACAGGTCCACTAACTTTCTTATGTTCTATATCACATTATTTTGTTTCTGAATATAACGAGACATATACCTTGCTAAACTGTTAAATTAACTGTAAAAGCTCTAAGAGAACTACTGTATCTCCAAAGTGATCAACTACGTATGAAAATTTGAGGAATTTCTCGATATATATGCTTATTAGGCTCAGGACTGAGTTTCTAGTATGGGAGATAATGGATACAGTACTGCATACATATATGTCCTATTAATGCTCCCTGTGACACACATGTTAGATATTGTACAAACATGAAAAGAATAGAGTAGATGTATGGAAGGTCAGAGTCAACCATGATGATCAAAACGAGAAATTGGACAGTGAAAGTGAAAATTAAATGCATTGTTTCACTTGACAATAACTTAAGATGTACACTCAATAAACTTTGAAAGACTGACCTTAGTCTGATTGTGTCCTAAATCTATATGAACTGTTCGTGTAACAATTACTGATAAAAAATCTCTTCCAATCTGTCAACAGTCAACTTCTTTTTAAAAGTTGTATCTACAAGAAAAGCTTGGATATATACAGTATACATGTTATAGTAAGTACTGTAGTGTTTGTGTATGAACTTTTCTGTGAACAGGGGATATTGCAGTCCTGAGACATGAACAGTAGCAAACTGTTACCCTCTGTTGATGTGCTCCATCTTGACTTTATTTCAACAACTTTCAGCTTTTTTTTTTGTTTTTTAGGAAAAGCATTTTTGCACCTGTGAACTCCTGTCAGGACCATAAATTTCCCACAAACCTGGTTCAGATGGTTCGCATGATACTCTAACCATGACTATGATATTTTTAAAGGGTGTGAAGACTTGCGCACAAAGAAACCTCTCATGCCGGTTATCTGACCTAGTTTCGAATGAGGTGTACCAGAAGTGTTAGACACCACCATCGATCCCAGAAAATACACACACAGCTTGCTACCGTCGGTACTTAGACACTAGTGTACAGTCCATACATACAGCTACGGTCAATACCCACAACACAGTGTACATAGCAGCGATGGACATCTCAGGTCTAGATAATAGTTAACATGGTATCACGTTTCATTGTTGTCTGCATTTTGTAGCGACAAATAGAAAACTTCACTTGCAAGCAACGGAAATTTAACTTTTTCAGAGCGCAGCACGCGGTTTGGGTCGAGTCTTCAATGCCTTTTAAAAGTCCTGCCAGATATTGCAGTTACTTAAGGAAAATATCGGAGCAAATAGCCCTCTGCACTGAAACTGGTGGTTAAACAACAGCTCAGAAACAGTCGAGTGGATTCAGTAGATACACACTAAGTACTGCAGGAACAAGAGCAATAGTGGAACGAGTAGGAACATAAATAAATAATGCCATGTCAGTGTTGGATGATAAACTGGAATACTTCAAGAAGCCTTGTTTCATCAACTAGAATAAACAAGCAAGCTTCTTACCAGGAACACTACTCCTCTCCCAAACTATATCATGCTGTAATCCAGGTAGATTTTAGTAAAATTGCTATAGATGTTTTAATAAGATGAAACACAGACTGGCTATAATAGTCACTAGTTTGGTCTGATAAAATATTTCGGTTTACAATTGAGTTTTCAAGGATTACAGCTCTGCCAAATGGCATTCTCCATATATACCTCACAGTACTGTTGGTGTATCCCTCCGTTACCCTCTAAAATGTCCCTCCGTTACAGTAGAAAAATAAGTCTGGATGTAAACATTGGAAATCTGAACTTAAGAAGCTCATGGATTATTGAAATGAATCTATTAGCCAACCCTTCAAATGAATTTTATGCAAGTATTGTACTGTTGTTCTTTCAGAACCGTGGATAGTGCAACAGTGAAATAGAGTGAAATTAGTGAAACAGTGTGAAATTACCAAACAATGTCAAATCAGGTGTTAATTTTGTGTCCCTCCATTACCATGGTTTTCATGAAAATTATTCAGCCATGATTACAGTTATCAGAAATAAAATTATGACTCTGAAACAAACCTACTGTAACTGCTGCCTAGATGACCAACCAGAAAATGCCAAACTGTTATATCACAGATTTGTGCACTGGGACAACAATATGTAATGGGTGGAGTCAGATTTTTCCTCCATTCACCTCTTGAACCTGACCATCAGTCATAGTTGATACTTTGCAAACTAGCAAATCAGGCCAACAGCTATGAGCTTTGCTCCTTGTTGCATGATATTTCAAACTGGGATTAGATTGTCTATTTTTGCTGTCTGCCATCCTGAAAGCTTTTGACCGAATTGCAATGTAGTTAATGTAACACTCAAGTTCAACTGGATGGAATCACTGTTAGTAATGGGTTTCCATGAATTAATTCTATCCAATTCTAGAGCATTCACTCATATAGTCCTTTAAAATGTTTTTGAGTGGATTTTCTACAAATTAAAATGTTGTTTTTGTCTGGTAACATATGAAAATTTCAAAGAGTTTATTTCTTATGGTAAGCTAGTGATTGCAAATTCAGTATTTCTACCACATATAAAATTTCAACTTAGAGTTAAAATTTTATGGTAAATTAAGTGATTACAACTTCAGTATTTCTACCTGAATATGCACGTTTGAATAGTTCAAATCAAAACAGGGAGCACATGAATGAAGTTCAAGCAGACTATACAATCATAATTTGTTCTGAAGTGGTTCACATGACATCAAACTTACCGTAAAAGTTTCTGAATCTTCATCACTTTCACTGCTGCTGCTATCGTTACTGCTAGCACTGCTGCCCATTTCCAGCACAGAAACCAAGGCTATTTAGCCTGAGACTAATAGATGGTTTGCTTTGTCTGTTCTGTCTGAAGGGACTGGAGTTAAGTTAGGGCAAATCTTCAGGTAGTAGTAACTTTTTTACTGGTATTTCAAAGATCAGCAACAATCCAACCTAATTGTTAAAGCTAGGCTAAATCCAACTATAGGCTAGCATAGGCCATAGCCTGTTTAAACTTGCCAGGTAAGGTGGGTTATTTACTTTTTCTTAGAGCTCAGATTTAGTCTATGAGGACAGTAGTAGGACTAGGAGTAGGAATATGTCCGTCATTTTTATATTTCAAGTTTATTTCTAGCTACAAATTGTCACGGGACGTCTTGCCCAGTCTTGGACTTCAGCTTAAATGTATAAAGTTAGTTTCATTATGCCTATCCTGACGTAAATCTATAAAGTTTGTGCACGAGTTGTTTAAGTTAACGTTCAGGCGTTAGATCTAGACTGTTCGACACAGTATTCAGTAGCCTTACGTTTGTGTTCGACCTCACCCAATAACATATTTTCGTTAGGCCGATAAATTATGCCGTTGCGTAACTTAATCTGCACTGTTGAAATATTCTATTCGTCTAAAGAAGAAACTACAGTCCCGGATATTATCTTCGGTTGCAATGCTGTTTCTTCGGTTTAACTCATTCTTGGGAATGATGTAGGCTAGCCCTGACGGTACCCTAACGCTGGAGATATACAGTAAGCGAAACAAAGTAAGCACCGTACCGATATAGTACTTCCACAACTATCAGTAGATCGAGAAGGGAATAGGATGTGTTGTTGCGATATGCCACCGTTTGTTACGTAAGGGGATTTTCCAAGTACCGTGTGTGCAAAATCTACATAGGACGCCAAAACAAAATAAACTGTCGGTACAAACACACGGTTAACAGAATAACTATATCCGTTGAACTGTGCATGGATATACCACATTGCAGTTCAACATGCTCTTCATCGCGCTTCATCCACATTTGACAACCAAAGTATATATGTATGCGGATAACTACACTTTCATTCATATTGCTATATCAGTACTAGATCGTGACCAGCATTTGTGTGAATATAAGTTATTTTGAAGCATAACAACAAAAATGAAACACATTAACGCTTCCATACATAGATGATAACTTGTGAATAATGCTTGTGTTCATTTGTAGGACTGCTGTCGTGTTCACTTACTGTCCAAGGCTAAGAATGGTCTGGTCCACTTTGTCAGTCCGGGCCCAGTCAGAGTTGGCATATACTCAAACTTGCTATCAATATGAGTTTGAACTTAGGTAATCAGCATTGCTCCCAAAATATGCTAGAAAGGCAATACTGGTCACTTAATCGCACAGTTTAAGAAGCATGTTCAATCCTTATCGTTATCACATTGTAAATTGCATATTTGATTACATAAATTAACACACCTCAATATGTAGAGAGTCAGAAAGGACGTAAATATAGTAGCCAGTCTAAGTACAATTCAGAAGCAACACTAATAACCTAAAGGTTGAGAAATACCGCCCAATGTTCTCGTAAAAACGTAGTTTTTTCCTGAAGGCATTAACTACAAAATTACATTTTCAACAAGCAAAAATATATTCTAAAATGAACACCGTCGTAGATGTAGTTGTAGGCTATTTATAATGCATTTCTATTTAACTGTAGATTATATATAGAAGTATAAACTTATGCTGATCTCCCATTCAAAACCTTCTGGAAGAGGAATATTTAAATCGATGCAACATATGGCGTAAATGGGTGGGTGCACGAGTGCAGGTTGTCTGTTAGATAGGTATTGTGTGCTACGTCTAATATATCTGTCACGCACACCAGGCTTTTTCAGTAAATAAATAACATGTTTTCACTTTTCAGTAGCATGCAAATCAGTCTATGCCCTTTGTTTCATAATAATTTCAGGGTTCTTACAATATGTTCCTCTTTCATGAATCAAAACTAAATATATTCTCCTAGACTTTCGTTATAATATATGCTGTTCTGCCAATTGACACATACATTCATATAGATCAATCGAGATAAACTGTACACCCAGATTATAAGATTTTTGTATAAGGTCTGATTTTGGGGGAAAAGGGTCAGTGTGTCACAGAACATTCATGCTTTTTGTTTTCTGTTCGTGTGAGTTCCTGCAGAAGTCTTTCACAAAACAAACGTAAGCAAAGCCATATACTGTTTTTGTATATTTTATTGGGGTGGGTGGAGTGGGGGCGGTGGGGGCGCAATATGACAATTAACTAACCTGGTCACATTATGTAAGTCAGTAAAATGGAATCTCCTTCTCTACTTGCCACCGTCGAAATAAAGTATTGAAATATACCCTGAGGAATACGTTGAGCTACAATCAACCTGTAATTTCAACACTGGACTATACTAAGTATAAGTGGGTTGTTGTCTTCTAAATGTGAATTAACTATAAAATCTTTGGAATAAATCAACTGTGCAACAAAGAATGCTATTTTATCTTGATTCGACATGAACAAGTAACTTATAACTACTAGTTATTTCAATTAACGAGCGTCATAATTACATCAATAAAGGCAATGAAACAC
>KN886352.1:30775-41256 GCA_000934455.1 Apostichopus parvimensis
AAATCCTCACAAGTTAATATGTGGCCCCCTTCAGGTCATATGTGATTGCCCTCCGAACGCTCCAGCCAGCGAATAATATCGTTATAAACATTGATGATATAACTGGTAAAAGGTTTCATCGAAATAACACTGTTGGTAATGTTTAATATTGTAACACTAATATTAGTCCAAAAAGCAGGAATTACCGGGCAAAATCAAAGATCAGTGACATCTATGTATAGCTTGTATACGCTTGCACAGTACTTCTTATTTTTATTTTTTTTTTTGTCTTTCCTGGCGTTCCATGCACATGCTCACCACTTTTTTTTTTATGCTTCATAAACGCTAAATAAACTTCCAGCGGTTCTATATAGTATATGCGTAATATTAATTAATACACAGGTTAACTGACGTAGTTACTGTATTCGAGCTAGTGTTGTTTCAATGATCGATCATCTTTAATAACAATATATTTCGAGTAATTTGCGACTTTTTGACATCGAGAACTAAGTTTGCTTTGAATGCCGTACTATTTCAAAATACATAAGAGACTAAAACTTCCATAATTTTATTTTAAAAATATTGTTATGCTTTACCGGTATATTGCGTGGTGAAATATTAAGTACTGTAAAATTATAGCCCATTCCGGTAAAATAGCCCGCGACCCACCAATAATGAACCTCGCGACCCAGTCTCAGGTCACGACCCATAGTCTGGGAACCGGTTTTATATGCAATTCTCAACCTCTACCCCATCTTAAATTTTAAATTAAATCTCGTTCATGGAAGACCAACTCCTATAAAACAATATTTAGGTGTTTAATTGGCTAAGTATGTTCCTTTTTTATAAGTTGTGGTCGTGGCTTCACCATAGATATCAACTGTTATTGACCCCGAAAGTTTAGCACCCTAAATTTTACCAAGACTCGTCAAAAAGTATTTTCTTTCCTATACATGGAGGAAGGAAGCTCAGACTCTCGAAACCGAGACATTTTCAGACATTGACGAGAGTTAAATTAGACAATTAAAAAAAACTTCCCAGTGAGGATAAGAGGTGCAGTGAGGGGCGACGGTAACAGGGGTGGCCATTATTTGACCTCCTAGCATATTTGAGGGTAATAACGATGCGGGAATATTGGACTACCTTACCTTTCGAAATATTGGAAATACCTTCCCTTTAAAATGAACCGTATTTATCTACAATGTGCCTATTTATAGATCTATCGATAAATGTCTTCTTTCACTTCTTTATTCCGTCCTTTATTTTATATATTGTCTTAATATTTACTCAGTTTCAATGGCCTATAGGAAAGCGGATATTTTTTTCATAGACATTATACAGGGTAAAATCTTTGACATCATTTATTAATGTATCTCTGGTCACCAATATAGCCAGGGAGCTGGAACACTGTTTTCTCATATAGCTCATATCGAAAGAATCATTGAAGTTTGTCTCTCAAAAAATTGTATATGTTCCTTAACGAACGATAAATTAAGGAATATTTTACTTCTATCAAAACGGTTCAAATTAAGTGGTGATTAAATGGATATCTTGATGATAAAAACAGCTTCAGCCCAGCACACAATACATGTAAATCAGGTTACAGGTCCTCAATATGTGTCTCCACCCCCCCCCCCTCTTCCCCATCTACTTTCAACAATGACACACAATAAAATAATGGCAATTCATTATTTAAACTTCAAAGAGCATCTTACTGTGTACTTTCAAGCCCCCCCCCCCCCGTATGACATCTTTACCTCTAATTGAATCCTCCTCTTTGAATTCATTTCAAACGACTGAGTAAAAATCTCCATCATATAAGACAAAATGACTTTTGAAATTTGTTTTGTTTCTTGCTCCTTTTCCATTACTGACAATTTTCTGCTTTTTCATGAGTATCGTAACAACCAACCGGTTTTCTCGGTATTCGATGAATTGAGTTATAAATTTTAAAAAAGTCATAATTTAAACAATCTGCACCCCTTCCCACCATCTCACGCCTCACCCCGTGCCACCCACCGTGTCACCCACCGTGTCACCCTACGTCCCCCCCCCCCCCAAACCCTCCCCCGCCTTCTTTATGTTCGAACCTCAAGTATGCTATAAAGGCTTATATAATATTCACTTATTCTAAAATCTAAAAAAGCTTCGACCCGGAAATATTTTCCTTCCCTGAGCCCTTAGTATAATGTCTAATATAGCACTCAATTTAATGAATAATTAAAATTGTAAAGAATATCAGAATCTCTAGGACAAGGTACTCTGGAAGACTTTTAGCAAGTTTAAGCTGATCAAACTTGAGACACATCACCTATGGCCTAACTATTGTTGTAATGTTCACGAATGCCATTGAACTTCAAGACAGCTCAAGTCACACGAATCATTCGGTAAAAATTAAATTAGGAAAATTTATAAAGAAAAAAACTCTAAATTACGATCGTTAATTGGTCTCATTGAGAATATGAAACGTTTCGAATGTGACAATTACATAAGTATTGAGATTATGTATATGATGACCATTTTTCGATTTTATCTAGCATATTTGCTATTTCAAGAATGAGACAGAAATTCCACTAAATGAAGAAGAAAAATAATCCACTATAGTAGTAAATATTAGTCATTAAATATGCGAAGGGCCTGTATACTTGTTTGATAATATTTACCCTATTTTAAAGTAAAGAATGTGTGTTCACCGGAAGGATGGTATTTTTCCTACGGAAATGCGAAGCTGTGATCAACACAGAAGGTGCTACGGGGGTAACATAACGAAAATCCATCAGTTGTGATAATGTCCTACTGTTATATTAGTTCGCTATAACAGTTTAACAGTATAACAGACATTTATAGTTTTATTTCGAAACTTACAACGAAAATAAACAGAAAACCGAAAGAAATGGAAACATTTATAGATTTGAAGTTCTTTTTTTTTAGTTTGACATTTTAGTTTTACAGTTTTACATGAAAAACTATCATATCGGGGTTTTTTTGCCAGGTAGAAACCCCCTCACTGTATATAGTCAGTATTGTATAGGGTGTCAGACACGTTGGGCAATATGATGATAACTATTTTCTTACAAAAACAAAACAATAAATCAATTTTGGATTTATGGAAGGCGCATTGATTACCCAATCTTGCATCTTTATCCTTGGAGTCTGTTTTCTCAATTGAACGTCTTCTGGGGGACAGTGTTTGCTCAACACACCAATAACAGTTTAAACATCTGCTTTTAGTTACCGCAAACAACTCTCCCACGAGAATCGTTTCGCGAAGTTAGATCGAGCAGAGAGAGAGGAGAAGTGAAGTTTCCCCCCGCGATTCCAAAAATGAATATCGTCGAAGATAGTAGTTACTATCATGTAAATTTATCGAAATAGGTGATTTTCCTCTGTGAAGGTATGGTCATTGTCTGATGAATTTGGTGTTATTTAGGGGGACATGGTTGTTGTTAATATGTTTGTGAGGAGTCAGGAGTGAGGTCTTCATAATGCTAAATCCAAAGACGTATATGCAAAAACATACTTTGAGGGAAAGTAGAGAGGGGGTAGAGGGGAGGTGGAGAGGGGGTAGAGGGGAGGTAGAGAGGGGGTAGAGGGGAGGTAGAGAGGGGGTAGAGGGGAGGTAGAGAGGAGGCTGTTGAAATGGCGAGATGATAAATATCATAATCCATCACTTCGAAATGTTAACTTTAAGTGCAAAGTTTAGTACATCGAACAGTAACATTGCGAATTTTTGTTCGTTGAATGTTCGGTGAAAAACATTAACTATAATTGTAATTGTCACGTAGACCTTTCAGAGCATTGCAATGTTATTCGTCCAGGTTGCAATTCTTTGCCACTTAAATTTTTTGAGATATGATCCTATATAAAACATATCTGAGACTCATCGATTCAAGTGGCTGAACTGCTTAGTCTAACACATAGAGACCATGAGGTCAGAGGTCAGTTCCTCGTGGATGCGACACAAACCACCAATTAGAAAACATTTGACATCCATGCATCAGATAACATGCTCACAATGTATTACGATGTTGTCAAGGAAACAAAAATGCTGAATGTCATTCGAGGACTCGCTGCTGGTCATATATATTTGTCCCATGTTTCCATGATCGCATCAGTAACGGCAGCAGGCCACGGGCTATAGCCTTCCCCTACCCCCCCCCCTCCCCACCCTACCCAACCCCTCGCCACGAGAACGAGAAGAATTACTCCATGGCGTTCCTTCTGAACATTAAAATAGTTATAATACGATAAATCAGTGAACTTGTTACGACTGTTATATTAACTAATGAAAACATTTGTTGCAGCTCAAAATGTCCAAAGAAGTATTGGTCACCGAAATTTCTTAAGATGAAAAGAAAAGAAAACGTAGAATTAAAATTAAATTAAAATCAAACTTAAAGTATGTATAAATACATATCATGAGTAACACCGTTTGACAAAGTCAATAATCTCTTGCAAAACTCAGGAAAGACCGAAATGATGACACGCTGTCAAAGGTCATATCTGAATCAACATTTCACAAAACTTCATCACTTCAACTGTAATACGAAATGCTTTTGTCCTAATAATACATAAGAGAAACATATTTTAGAGAAAAAACACAATAAACGAACGGCGGAGAATTTTGTTGTTATTCCCACCCTATACGGTTATGATATGCACATGCGCAGTGGAATGAAATGGGTTGAAATAACCCGTTTTGGGTTTTTTTTTTCTTTGGCCGAGAAAGGTTAGCATTGGGACTGACCTTGAGGGAAGGTCACAATACGGATGTTTTTATTTAGCGGTTGAATAACCATAATGTTACCATCACAAAAATAGGATGGTTTGGCTAGGAGCCCCTTGGGAAGAGATCTGTTTGCGTATCAGTATCTCGGTTCTCAACAACGGGAACAACTATATACATGTATATGCCTTGAGAGATATATAGAGCGAGAGAGTGTGTGTATGTGTGTGATAGCATGGAATGCCATTTGGTGTAATATGCGCCTCTATGCTCCATTTCAACTATGTGGGTGGCGTAACATACTTACGTATAGCCCATGAGGGTTATGGTTGAGCAATTTTTTTTTTTTTTTTAATGAAGGTGGATATATGTTAAAGGGTAATTCCAGTGGCCAGACAATGCGACTCTTATATGGAAAAAAAGAACAATATTCCCCACTGAATTTATATCGTGTCAATGTCTTGCCCCGCCTAACTCAAGATATGGGTTAACAGGATCGAACATATTTTGGATGGCTAAACCCTTAATTCTTCCGAAGTGTGCATTATAACATACGCGGGCTGTGATGTCATACATAAGCCTGACAAATCTTCTTCGAACGATTTTTACTTTTCCTATTTATTTTCAATCTTCTTGTTGATTTGCCATTAAAACCGAATATCATTCGTGATGTCTGTAGAGTTGGAAAGGTTTCTATCTATTGAGAATTTCTTCACAATGCAACTTTTTTGCGTAGAAATATGATTTGTTTTCCTCTGTGAAGATGTGAGGTAAATATTATGGTAGCGAATAAAAAATAGCTATGAGTATGTATTTTTGACTTACAGATGAAAAAACAAAAAACCTCTGCATATTTATCAAGCAATCAAATTCAGTCCACGGAATACCCCTTTAAGGTACTTCAAAAAAGGGCAAAGCAGAGTTCAATGTGTGAAAGATGTCTTTAAATAATACAAAAATATATAGCAATCACCTTCATTAAAATAATGTAACTCGTTATTAGCATTTCATCACTATTTCATAAGTGTTACTTCTTCAGAATAAATCTAGACAATCCGAGCTGTGACCAGTTTTCAATAAACTTTTATTCTGGCCAGTACAAATATTGACATAAACTTAGTACCACCTCTCGTTAACCCTATCCTGTCGTTCCCTCCCAATCCCCCCCCCCCCCCTTAAAAGAGACAGCAAATGCGCACACCTAAGAAAGTGCATTGACCCTTACATGTTTTGTTTGTTTGGGTTGGTTTTGTCCCGCTGGATACGTCATCAATTTACAGCATGGTCAAGTTCCCCTTATAAAAAGGGAATGATAAACCCTAAAAACCCAGCGAATATTCCTTCATAATATGGATAACCTCGGTATTATGTATTTTCGGTAATAACAATATAATGATAGTTTCGTGGGTAATCATAAAGAATTTTCCGAAAGATGAGCCGGACACACGCTGTTTAGATATGTATAGCGTGTGTATCAATACTGATAGGAGGGAGATATGATAATAGTTAGCAACAAAGGGGGGAAACAACAAAAAAACATTAAAAGATTTTTCGTCAATATAGGTCATCATTATTGGCCCCTCAAATTTCAGTCTGCTAAAAAATTGCTAAACATTTTCAAAAAGTGCTCTCTCGAAACTTTAAATTATACATAGAGATTGGTGAGTGTTCAATTAGATAATGAAATGAATCCATCACTGATGAAAAAATGTTTTGATGGACGCAATAAAATGTTATGCAGCTTGAACAGCAGTGACCATTTTTTGAATTTCTAGCATATTAGGAGCAAATATCGATGAAAATCTTCAGCATTAATTTAGAAGCTTAAAATCGGTGGGGATTTCGAGATATTATTATTGTTAATTACATACCGTAATCAACGTGCATTGTCAAAAATATGTATATGAAACGATGTTTTCATTAATGACGTGAATATATGGAATTTTATTGACAGCTGTTACGTTTGTCAATGGTTCATTAACTAACGAAAGAAAACAAGGAAAATAACCTTTCATTCGACATTTTCTTTTCCTGCAAACATTGTGCAATTATGCCACTTTTTAGAACTACGTCACAGTTTTCGGTAAGTGATGATGGAGAAGTAACATAATGAGGCGTGCAATGTTTTTTTTTAAATTTCAATAAATCTTTTTCTCACTTAAGCTAGTGAAAAGTATGTTTCCCTCGAAAATTATTCTGAACCCCTAGGCAATATTATTCTTTATATTCTTCAGTTATGGTAAGTTATAAGATAAATAATTTTCATCTTGATATATCTTAGTCAAAGAATATATTTGAGTTGCTAGTAATGCTTATATATAGTGTAAGATATTCAAAAGCTTTAACATTGTCTAATCTCTTCGATGCTCCATTGAAATTAAGCTGATAATGACGTCGGCTAATCGGTGCAGTCCTATAAATGTTAATACTGATCCATTGTTTTATAAATTTTAATAACTTAACAAGAACATGATCTTGCTAAACTTCATATTAACAACAGAAGCAACCCCATTGGTCCTTGACTGTTTGTAATGCAGTATAAACTTGCTATTTTATGCAAGGAGAGATCTTGTGTTTTTCCTTTGGGGGTTGGGGTTCTATCTGAAGAACAGATCAACTGGTACCTAATAGTGTGTGTTTGCGTGTGTATACACTTGTTTTGTATGCTGAATTCCAAGACCTCAGATGTCATTTGTAAACAATAACCATGTCCCCAGAAGAATTCTATTGTTAAGGGGTATTGTTTGAAGGTTAGGGGTACTTCGATTTGAACAATGGAAAAAGAAAAACAACAGAACGGGGTCCTCAGTCTGAATGTAAAACAAATATAATAAATATGATTTGATAAAAATATGTGCACGAATGTTGCACATGAATTGAAGAATGTTATCGATACGAACCAATGTCTCAATTTTTTCCTTCCGGAAAGAGTTAAAACGGCACCCTACTAGTGTAGAATGTTGTCGGGCATTAGTCCTTGTTTTATAAAAGGCCAACAAATATGGCATTATATAACCATTTCATAATTTGACAAAGATTGAGGTGAACACATTTTACCCTGCGATTGAGTGTGTTTAACTGAAATTAGGAAGATTCTACACGACAGATTGGGAATATGCAGTAAGTAAATACGGACATGGGAGATTTAAAACATCAAAAACAGGGTCCCATCTCAGTTATTTTAGGAAATTCGAGGACTGGTAAGGTCAAAGGTCGGTTCGGTTTGTTTTGAAGGAAAATGTATCACTAGTACCGTGAACGCGATTTATTTTTCTTTTTTGGCTTTATCGTTTGTGTGTTTGTTTGTGTGTAATTGTGTATGTATATTTCTATCTGTTACATTACGGAAATGATATGGACGGGGCTTTTGATAAAACCAGTTTTTTTGTACTCTGTTTCTTTTCATTGCTCAGGAGTAAACACAATATACCCGGCTATACGCCGGCACGCGCTTGTGTACTAGATAGCAAGGCGGTTCTCTTTAGCAGTTTTCTCATTATATGCAGCAGTATTTTATTACCCCGGTATGCTCCTTTAACATAAATTACAAGACTGTGGTTACTAAAATGAATCCATCGTTTCATATATTTTGTCACATCTGTCAAGAAATGTTGTTTTTTATTACTAAAAAAAAACAGAGCACACTAGAATGAACACCATATGTTGCTGAGAAATTACGAAATAATGAGTTATTAACTATTATGAGACGAGAAATATTATATTTTTCTATTAATTTTTGTGTTGATTTAAGGAGCTGGCTTTTGAATGCTGCATTTTGAATAGTGACACTTTTTCTTTCTTTTAGAAAGATTTTTGCCCTTTAAACTAAGCAAAATGTGAATGAGAACGCAATATGTCGCTTTAGTCCAACAATTGAAGTATGTTAATCAGGGTAATATACGTCCATGGTACAATAAACTCGTATACAAAGAACTATAAATACTGAAGCACTTCATTAACTTTATGAGACTTTATGGGACTGTGTTCAGCTAAACAATTAATGATTCGCATATAAGAACCATCTAAACATTTAATGTGTAACTCATTGATGCCTTATAGTCTATAGATTAACGGGTTACAAATGATGTGTGGATATTACAATGGCTTATAGTCAGAATTATTATTACCATTTGTTTGTTGAGGTTGGGGTGGGGGTGGGGGCGGGCGCGTAGGAGGGTTGTTTAACCCATCTTTTTAAGCGATCTATGGTTTTGAACAAGCTCAAGAATAAAAAATTGTATGTTGTTCCTCCTCCTTCTCCTTCATTCAGTGATAGCTATGCTTTCGTAAACTCATTTCCGAGACGTGATCAAATTTATTCGTGATCCAATACATAACATCCTATAAATTTCTGAGATGCACCCAACTACAAATAAACGAAAAACTGTACCGTGTGGAAATATACCTTCACATCCCCTTCTGCATTTGACGGTAGATTCATCCATCCTAAATCCATGTCTGATCCGATGACAAGAATACGAACGTTTTCAAGCGAAATAACAGAAGGAGAAGAGGGTTTAACTTTACCAATCATAAAGGCATTAAAATATGGAAGTGTTTAGAGACATCCACAAACCGGAATGATTGTTATTTTTGGATCAATCCCATCATCACCTTGCTTGTGATTTCAAACTGGGAGAAAAAAAATTGTATATACATATATATATTGAGGAGGATACCATTAATGGCACACATGGCACATAACGTACTGTACAACGGCGTGTATGTTTGTGTGTGCGTGTATGTATCTGCGTGTGTGTGGGTGCATGTGTGTTCGTATATATGTATATATAGATATATAATATACGTAAATATATATAAATATATATAAGGTTTGGGAACAGTGGTAACCTGACAATCTTAGCACTCTAAGACCCCTAAGACTACATTGAAATTCTGTTTCGCAGTTAATTGAAACACAGCCCTGCTTAAACAGTAGACACATTATACGGATGTACATTATTCAACATTGTTGAATATTGGTATAGGAAACTGTAAACACGTACATACAAGTAAATCTTCACGTTACAAGACATATACCAAACATCATAGAGTTTCTCCCTCTCTGCATATGTATATACATATATACATATAAACGACATGTACACATGATGCGGTGATTCCTGAATCCCGACGTGCCACAGAGAAGCACCCTGCGCGTTTTCTTACTGATGTCAGTACCAATAAGTGTATTTGATATCAGTTTAATCTCTGATGAATTAGCTTCATAAGATTTAATTTTGTTGGCAAAATAGTTTAGAGGCTGAATCTTCTTCTTCGGATCTTTGATGAATAACAAATCAATATGAAGAGTAAGAACAGAAGAAGAGAAAAAAAACAGAGGGAAAACTAATAATAAAAAAGTAAAATGAGATTGATGTAGTGTTAGGCCAAATATACTCTGTACCTACAAACAACAAAATTAATTTCATATTCAAAAATATCAAATATTATTTAGTAGTGCTTGTTAGATATAAAGGCCTGTATGGTCTTGTAGAAGGACGATGGCGATAATTTAATCTGAATGTTGGTATAGGTTATAACGTTAAAACCAATGTAGGATAGGCATACTACTCACATCACACTGAACTTCAACACCACGTAATGTTCAAGGCATGCATACTCGCATCAAATCCAATATGCCCAAGGGACATTCTCAACAAACTAACATATTGATCGTTTGGATTTGGGGGGCCAACAAAACAATTACTGCACCCTAAATACATTTGAAATTATAATTCTTTCATGAGTTGCTGCCTTTTCTACAATGACAATT
>KN886352.1:50192-64130 GCA_000934455.1 Apostichopus parvimensis
ATATAAATAAATATTAATAAAATAGGGGTGGAGAAACGGTGTAATGTTTGCTTGCTAGCGTGTGTACATGGGAAGGGACTTTCCTCATCAGGGTTCAAAAGGCTCTCAAAGCGCTTTGCTGTGAGTGAACGTGTTGGCTTGCTTACTTGTGTGTTGTTAACCGACTTGCGCTGCTTGCTTGCGTACTTGGGTAGGGTCTCTCCTGATCGGCGTTCAAAGGTTCCAAAAGCGCAAATCTGTGCGTCAACTAATTCTTTGTTTGTTGGCTTAATTCCTTGCTTGCGTGTGTACATGCGTACATGGGTCGGAACTGTTTATGGTGTTCTTATGGGGTGGTCTTAAGTTAAGGGTCCAAATTCTATAAAAGCGCATTTCTGTACGTGAGCTTGTTTGCTTTAAGTTACCAGCATTTGCTTAATTCCTTGCGTGCATGCGTTCTTGCCTACATTGGTAGGGACTGTTTAGAGTGCTCTTGATTATGGTTCAAATTCTATAAAAGCCCATTTCTGTACGTGAGCTTCTTTGCTTTAATTTGCTGGCATTCGTTAAGGTCCACATAGGTCAGCCTTAATCATAACCTTTTTTTTCTTTGATCAAATCTGTCTTTAAGATAAATCTTGTTACACGTTAGAGAAGACGCATTAATTGATGTTTGGATGGAGTGTTTGTATAAGGTTTTAGTTGACCAGGACATCAAACGTTCAAGAAGCGAATTTATATACGTTAAAATTATTATAGAACGCACTATACAGTTTGATATTTCGTGCCAACAAAACCATATTTTACTTCGACAAATGAAACGTAAGTATGATATACTACCGGTGTTACATCTATTGAATTATTTGACTTTATCAGCTCAAAAAAACCAGGCGGCATTCTAGATAAGAAGACGTTCAGAACAAATAACAAATAAATTGACGCCAAAATGCCCTTTGGCATATTTGGCGTTCCACAAACTATGACCGTCAACTTTGTCACCTCTGCCTCACGTTGAAATTGGTCTTGTAACGTTGCAAGTAGGTCGGGGTTTTTTCATCAGATAGGGCGATTTATTAATTCAGAATCGCATTAGAATAAATTGAATTGACGACAGATATATAAATGTAATTTTCAGATTCAGAATACCACCCTGCAATGCCTTAAGTGTTTTTATTAAACCCTTCCAAACTTAAATTGTTATGGAGAGCAGAAAAAAACAACAAAAAATACCGTCAAACAATTAATATCTGGGTCTTCATTGTAAAACCACTGACTGGTAAAGGTGGTAAATGATTTTTTTGCGGAAGAGAGCACAGTTGGTGAGGTGCTTGCGGGAGAGCTATTTCATGCTGTTCGATATTATTTTTCAGTATTTTCGTGAAGAGAGGGAGGAAAAAGAGCAGAAAATGCAAATTAGTTTTTTTTTTCCTTTATTTTTTTGGTCGTGTGAAAAATGTAATCTTTTTGCAGAGTTTCGAAGATTAGTTTCTGTTTCTACTGTGATTTTGTTTAGTTTAAATATTTCAATTTTTTTACCAGTTTTCTTGTTTTGTTATAAATATTATGATTGAATAAGTCAACTTTTGTAGAGTCTTTTGAAAGAGATCATGTCAGCAATGTGGGACATCCATTTTTTTTTCAATCAAGAATAATGTTTTGAGAACAACATCACAATGCGTAACATCGTTATGAAATCCTTGTTCACAGTTAAGATGAAATGGTACTGAAAACGGGTCACTTTTGGAAACGTTACATTTTCTTTTTATAGTTTAATTCTAATTGCTAAAAGTAACACGAAACACATCTTCCTGATCTCAACACCACCACAATCCTTGTCAACATGTCACGATAAAACCAATACAATACCATTTAATGCCATTCCATGACCATGCCATACCATGTTGTACCATACGACGATAGATTACAACAATACGATACGGTACCTTTTCATACAATATTACATAACATAGCCTAGCATATCGTGCAATACCATACCGCACCAAACCCTACCATATCGTATCATGCAGCACCATACCATAGTAACACTCGTATCAAATACCATACTATACCGTACTGCACCATATCGCACGATACCATAATATACCATACCATATCGCACCATACCATACTGTGCCATACCATTCCTCAACCTACCTTATCCTACCCATACCAAACCCTACCGTACCATACCAACCATACCATAGCATATTGCACCAAACCAAACCCAACCATACCATACCACACCAATCTATACTGCGCCATACCCTATACCTCACCATACCATACCGCAACCTTACTTATCCTACCACACGACACCATACCATAACACACGACCGCATACAGTCCCATACCATACCATGCAACTTAATAAAAAGCAATACAATACCAAACAAATACATTGCATAGGCATAGCAATGCAATACATGGCAAGGCATGGAATGGACAATTCATATTGAGAAGTACTTTGTGAAAACGTTTCAACCTATGTGTTAATTGTTTGGAACAAATTTAGTACATACGCTGTCACAATCATGCAGTAACATCCGTCCTAGACACAAATGTTGGGGATGCCATCGAACAACTCCGAGAAGGTCACATAATTTACCCAGGTGGTATCTTTCCACGTGCCAAGGACTCTGACACAATTTTTGTAGAAAAATACAGTCTCAAAAGGCGGTTCATTGAATCAGGGCCCATGAATGCTCAGGGGTCCCAAAGGGGGTTGGTTGCGAAATTTTGAGCCACCGGAACTCAACTGTCATTCATGTCGTTTGTATGAATACATTGAATGTGTACCAACATGGCTATGGCCTATGGTCTGTAGTATCTCACTAACAATTGGTTCTTCCAGTTGGCAAACCTCAAACTTTCTAGTTCAATACCAGATCTCTCACGGTGCCTTTTCTTTAATGATACAATTATAGCACCTTTTCGTAAAGTGCAGTTTCTTGGAAGTAAGGGTGATGAAAAGCCCCAACTTTCACTCTTGTACCGGAGGGGGGTAGGGGTTTTAAACCCTCACCATTGTTCCAATATCCATTCTTCTTCACACCCGACTCTGTACCTCCATTTCATTTATTGACAATCTCAACAATTAAAACAGTAAAGAGAGAAAAAATGACAAGTCTGCAATTTTTTTCATAGCTATATATTTCTGGCATGTTGATATTCACTATTTCTTTTTCTCTCTCTCTCTCTATCTATCTATATTTTTTCTTGACAAGTCAGAACTATTTCCTCTCATGCCAATTTCGATGTGAGGAAAAACAGGTTTCACACTGTGTACTTAAGTTCTTCTCAATTACGGCCCAGACCAACAGTGAGGTTTTCTCGCTGTGATATCGTGCGTTCGTAATGCCCTCCCTATTCTTTTGGTACAACTTCTTCTCTCTCTCTTTTTTAGATCTTGTTCATTTTTCCTTTTTTTTTTTGGCTTTTCTTAATCCAACTCTTCAATGAATGCGTAAAGCAAAAAAAATTGATGAAAATAAGCACGTAGGGAGTTCATTCTTATATTCTTCCGAATCCAACATTTTGGATTGGAAATTGTTTTTATTAAGACTTATTATTTCATTTGTAAGTCACATAGTTGCGTCGGTGGAAACAAGTCGTTTAACTGTTAAAGGAAATGCCCTCCGTCTTGGTTTGTATATAGTTTCAGTTGAATCGTGGTTTTTATCATATTTTTTTTTTTTCGACATCGACACTTTATATGAAATTTATTCAATTAAAGGGATTTGTATGCATTAAGAAATTATACAACCATGTACTAGGCTGTTTTCAAACTATCGTGTTACTATCAGTTTATAAGTCGGTCCAAAAAAATTGTGTCCCACATTTTTCCTTTTTTTTTTGGTAGTATGGAAGGTTCTGTGTATATTTCATCATTTCTGTTGTCATTTACGTGGAACTTGGTTTTTGTTTCCTTTAGCAGTCGCTTTGGTATATTTCAATTGTCAATTCCACGCAAAAAGCAAAATTACAATGTTTTTTTGTTTTGTTTTGTTTTTAAGTTGACAATTCAAACTCATGCGTCTTTTTCAGAACGTTTTCAAGTATAATATGCAAATCTTGAGTAAGAATAATAGCAGAGAAAATATAATAACCATTATTACACAGTAAGATGGCATAGAGTATTATTGAACATAACTGAACGTAAAAACAGATGTCAATAAAACTCAGTGAATACTATCAATGAAATTTAATGTATAGCCACCACCAGTTAACCACCCTTAGACACAGGTAAGCCACCAATGAGCACTCACTAGGATACTTGAATGTAATAAACAATCAGTCGACATTAATAAACGCCAATGAACACCAATACAACTCAGTGAATGTCAGTGACTGCACCCTTAGACACCGGTAAGCCACCAATGAGCACTCAAAAGCATAATTGAACGAACACCAATCAACCTCAGTGCATGCCAGTGAACATAATTGAACACCAAGACTGTATTATTGAACACCAATGAACATACATCAATAAACAAAGTTGAATGTAATCAACGATCAGTGAACAATAATGAACATCAACGAACTCCAGTGAATGCCTGCAATGGAGATTAATGAACGCCGATAGTGAACACGTTTAGATACCAAGAAGTATCAAAAAATATAATTTTAACAATCAATGAACGTTGATGAAAACCAATAAAACTCTCAGTGAATATCAGCAATTGAGATAAGTGAACGCTAACAGTGAACATCATTGGATACCAAGTAGTATCACTGAACAACAATGAGTTTCGATAAACATATAGTGGTGACATCACTGTCAAACACTAATCAATGAACATAAGTGAACGATACATTTCGTTGAACTCCTATGAACATAGCTCAACAGCAATGAACAGCAGTGAACACATTCAGAAGACAAATGGACATGATAATAGGCCAATTTCAAGAACATTTCCAAACCTGCAATATACTGGAATGAACTAAAAATTTAATTCTAATCACGTAAAATTACAACCAATTTAATAAAATGTTTAATTCTCAATTTACATTTCGATTAACGTGAAATACCAAATTTATTGAAAACAAAATTGCAACACAGATGTTTAGATAATATCTACTGACCTATAGACAACAAAAAGAAGAGGGAAATTTGGTCACGAAGATTACAAAATGAATAAAGTGACACGTTCCCTTTAAAGATGGACCGCTACTTTCAGCGGCGCCTGATTTGAATTCATGTAGAGAGGGGATCATACCTTGCCAATCAAACTGATTTTGTTCTTAATGAATCGAATCAAATCAAGGGTAAAATTCTACAGTAAAGTTGATTTACATAACATGGATTTAACCTAATGGAAAATTTCCCACATCCTCTTCAGGTGGTGGTTTTAGTATTTTTCAAAATGTTGAACTGAGCAATAGTTAATTTGTAGTTTCTCGATCACTGTTTCCCGTGAAAGGACTGACGCCGGAGGAGAGGTGTGAGGAGGGGGGGGGGGGGGGGCCGGGTGGAGAGGGGATGAGACTGGATTTATTACCAGTGATTTTCCTGTTTCGATTCGATTCGAGTCTTTGACTCCACTCCCTGTATTATGTCTATAAGTGGAAACATTTCGCAAACATTTTCGAATCAGTTCAGTTTTGACATTTTTTAAGAACTAGACTCATTTGAGTTACAAAAGTGCTAGATGAATTTCACTGAAAGAACACTACCCTTCAAATATTTAGCCACCCGTGTGGCGGTGTGGCGGTGGGGGGGGGGGGGGGGGGAATTACCAAAAAGGGGATGTTATCCGTGACAGGAAGATCACTTTTGGAAGGTATAAACTTAATGGGATACGGTAATTCTCTTGGTCATCACCGACTGTGGTGAATATAAGTTTTAATTCTTCCTTTCTCTCACGAAGGTAAGATGTATATGGAATTATCTTGTACACGTTCGCTTTGTTAATTAATTTAAGTTGTGGAAAGAGTCTGAAACCGATCTTGGATTACTACTTTGTTCGAAAACCCTTGATAAATCGAACAGTTTGTCAGGCTTTCAGTTATGCCATGTATATTTGCACGAGTCGTCCTAGATGAGGGTCGAAACAGCAACGTACGTATAATTGTAAAGACGGGGGATTCTAAATCCCCCCCTCTCACCCCTTCCCATCAACCCCTATCCTCCCCCAACTAATTTAGGTATTAATGGAATGGTGTCCTGGGCGAGAAGAAGTGGTTGTTTCAATCCTGACTGAATGCACACAATCTACAGACTGAAGGTTCTTCCCTCGACTGACGATGGACGTCCCCCCCCCCCCCTTACGCACGCCATTGTCCAAACCCTTAAATGACAAGAAAAAATGAACGTCTGAAATGGCTTCAAATGTTCTGTGCGTATTCTTTTTCTGTTAATGAAGATATAAATGGGTCTATATAATGGTTGTTTGTTTGTTTGTTTCTGTTGTTGTTGTTGCCTTAATTCACAGAAAAATAAATAAATTGAAAACAGAACAACTGTTTACTTGTTAATAAAAAAAAACATCAAACACAACAAG
The DNA here is from genome assembly GCA_000934455.1 of Apostichopus parvimensis. NCBI lineage: Eukaryota > Metazoa > Echinodermata > Holothuroidea > Aspidochirotida > Stichopodidae > Apostichopus > Apostichopus parvimensis. The sequence continues at coordinate 56,672 of KN886352.1, forward strand.
AACAAACACTATAATTGATGCACACAATAAGACTAAACTCGATCAGTATGATCTGGAATGTACTTTCGTCTGGGTCATCCATCCATTAGCGGGAACCCCTGTGTAGCCCACTCTCGTGCTTTGAACCGCAACAAGAGACGGTGGTGAACTCGGCTGTAGCCGGAGGGGTTATTAGAGGATTTGTTTACACCCTGATTCTTGAAGTACGTATATGGGTTTACCAATAGCAACAGAAAGTGAGCGTCATATCTAACTGAAATACATAACTAAAGTTTCCTTTTTTTTTATTTTTGCAGTTTAGTTTTCGTGACCATAGATAAACTTATTATAAGGACAGTATACGCTTATTCTACCAGCCTAGCTTATCTCCTGCTGAAATATTGGACAGTTAATGGTGTTTGTTTGTGTTTTCATGTGCGAATGTGATTTTGTTTTTTATATTGCAAGGGCAATCAAGATTTGTTTGCGAACGCTCGCGATCTCTGGTTGCTTGTGTCATCGTCCCAATAACACAGACGGATACAAGTGTGAAGGTGGACGCACTGTACTACTATAACTAGCTAGTTGATTTGTAAACAACCCATTCCGCGACTTCGTTCGACGTACGTTGATCCCACCCCTTTTTCTCAAATGTGGACGCATTCGAGGTCAGCATTATTATCTTCCCAAGGGAAACCATGATCCGGACCCCATGCCCCCTCTCCACCCTTGCGTCATCATATGTGCACATTACACTCGAGCAGGTTTAACAGGGACACGCTCAACCTTGTGAACAGTCCTGACAAGACGGTGGGCGCACGTGGTCAATTAGGAGTCCCGGGAAATATAAAGGGTGCCTGGTATATTGTGTATAAAAAGTGTTTTCTTATTCTCATGATACAAACCCGGCAAAAAAGAGGGCCAGCTACATGGCATCGGTGGCCCTGGGGTCCAGCGTGGCCCAGGAACGCCTGTTACAATGCAAGACGAAAACGGACACGGTACCGGCGTTGTCTCACCATTTACAATGGTTCTTCAGGCCTTTATCGTCTACGCGTTTATAATGTGAACCAACTATAGACAGCCTATATCAATCTACCATTGTATTATATTGCAGCCTACAGTTTACCTTGACCAAATATCAATTATATATAATGATAGACATATTTGCTCAGACGATGGACATTTATATATATATATATATATATTAAGAAAATATCATCAAATTAAATCGTTTTTTTTTTCTCGCTCCTTATTATATATATGTCATAAAAGTCAACCGATACTGTCTCATAACTGGCCACAGTTTTTGGTTTTAAAACTTCATGAAACAAACGACACCGCATCACTGTCTCTGAACGCCTCCATATGTACCTTCCCTTGACCTCCATCGGTATTACCAGTGGCCTCCTGATTTTGAATTCTTTGCATCACTAATAATCAACATGGGACCGATTTCAAGAATCTACCGGGTCACTTTGATTATCCGTAAATTTCTCCGTCGAGAGGAAACCGACATTTGTTGACTTATATGAAAGAGAAGAAAAAAAAAGAATTAAGAAAAAGGAAAGGATTCGATCTCTTGAGCTAAATCGAGGTTGCTTATAGGTGATTGCCCTCGTACCCAAATTGAATTTAAGTGTCTCCCCCCCCCCCCTTTTTTGATTATCATTCTTATGCAAAACAAAACATTTCTGAACGGTGCGGTCAAAAATAGAAAATCATAAAAATAGATGGATAGATAAATTGTGATCAATAATTTGACAGTCATGGGAGAAAAAAAAAGGAACGTTCTTGTTTGTGGGGGTCGCTTAGTATTGTAAAATCTGGTTGGCTGTGTCAGAAATTTTCACAAAATGTGAGAATGATTATAAAAATAAAAATAAATTAGAAAAAAAGGATGGGTCAAAAAGTTTCAACACAGGGAGAGAAAAAAAGAAAGGAAACTTTTGTTTCGAGGCGATGGAAAACAATATCGCGAATAATAATAATCAAGCTTGTATTTCTCAATTAGATTGCGCAATAAAAATAGGCAATTGGATATCGTTAAACTTTCAAATTGGTTAAATTGGAAAATAAATTAAATTTCTTAGAAAAAAGAAGAACCGACGAAAATAAAACACGTAGGCTTAGTTGTCGAAATGTCTGCCTCTCGTAGTTGTGTGGTTTCCGGTTCATCTGTTACCGGTGACCTGCTTGTGACCTACTTTTGATGTACATGTGAGACACGACTTCTGTACTGTACATCAATATGGGAAGCGAAATGGGTAAAAATGACGTTAACTGACGTCAAAATTCGCAATGTTACTTGCAAACATTCTAAATGATGTCGATACGAACAATTCAGTTGAACTGTTGATATCGACAGATGATTCAGCGATATCATCAAGTTCAAATGCAGATATCACTAATTCATTCGTGATCATCAACAATTCCAGCCGAGAAGACCAGAACAGATGATATCAGCAATTTTTTGTTGATATCAGCAATTGTCAGTAGATATCAGCGAGTGAATCATGATATCATCAAAACAATTTACTGATATCATTAAATAAATTTTTGATATCAACAATTATTTATTGATAACACTTATTAATTGCCGATATCTGCTATATGAATTGGTGATATCACCAGTTGAACTATTGATATCAGCTATTCATTGGCTGATATCACTAATTCATTTGATGATATCAACAAATAATGGCTGATATAACCAAATAATGGTTGATATAACCAAGTGTCTATTTTGCAATATAAATCAACAGTTGATATCATTATTTGATGATATCAACATTAAACTGCTGATATTGCCAATTTACGAATAAAAAAAAAACGGCGTGCCATGCTTGCCCGCGACAGTCAGATCTACATTAAATAGTACACAAACCGTATAACAGATAGAGAATGAACGGAAGTGGTAATTGGCAGTGTTGGGAATGTAGTTGAAACAAAAACCACTGAAGAAAAAAAATAAAAACAGTTTGTGAATTTGCGAAGACTTCATCGTAACTTAGCCATCTGTCACAATGTTTTTTCGACAAGTAAAAGAAAACTAAAAAGAATTGTGACGTCATAGAGCCAAGGGAGCACTTTAGAGGCAGAGAGGCATTCAAGCTGAAATGTGTGGCGGGAACGACTTATTCAACTCCGCGCCCTGGAGACACGCCGAAGGATGGCGTAAACTTCATCTGACCTGCATGCGTGCGTTTAAAAGTGTTGATAGTAATAATACATGATCCATATGGAGTGATTTACTTTTAAAATGTTTAACGAATCGGAACAACAATTAGTATGCTTCTAAATGCATTACTCGAATAATTTATTCATCTTCAACAACATAAAAATACAGACGTAAGACGTCGGCTTCGCAGACGAACTATGACGTCACCAGAATTGATCATTTTTAGAGGGTTGGGTTGGTTCAATGCATTAAGATGAATGTATATTGATCTTTATCAGTGCCGGATTTTACGGGGGACCACAACAACCCCCCCCCCCCTTCTCCTCGCATAATTAAGGGCCCCCGCTTATTTCGACATTAAAATAAAACGGCGTTCTATAAAGATGGCCGATGTGATACCACAGCGAAAGTCTGAGCGAGATCTGAATACCTGAGATGAGTTTCCGTGAAATTCAATTATACTACAGAGAAATACCAACACTGTGCCGCTATAGGGAAACACAACATGTATGGTTACAACACTGCATGTTATGCCTAGCAACAAGCCTTGCTTGTGCGGTGATCAAGTTTGTGAAATTGATGTATATATAACGGTTCAACCGATTGGAATATAGGCCTATTGTTTAGTTTATTAATGTTTGTATTATTAATAGGTTATACTTAAGGGTCTTCTCAATCGCCCTGCCCAGGGCCGGGGCCACAAGCTAAATCAGGTTATAAATCCACACCAAACCTACTCACGGCTATAATCCATGTTTCAGAACACTGCCCATATAGACTGGTTACATGACCATGGATATCAATACGGAATTAAAATTAGTTAATCTTAACGTGCATCCTAACGTTAGACATGAATTACACTTCTCACAGCCTAGCCTAATTTCCATATAAAGGTAAGGACGAAAGGTGTTGTGATCAAAAATGATTATTATCGTTGCTGCATGATCGATTCCACTTTCTTATGAAAAGAAATGTTTCAAGTATGAAATGAAAACAATTTATTATGTAGGACGGACGGTACGCGTCAATGATGAAAAAATATATGAGCCATTAGGGAAATACACAAAAAAGTTGTAAGTTTTTTTTACACTATCTCTTCCACACACACACACACCAACAAAAAAGGTCTCTTAACATGCCAAAACAGAACGTGAGGGGGGACACTTTCTATAGAGCCATAAACAAAACAATATCATTACACTTTAACCCTTTGCATTTTTCGATTCAGCGTCCCTGTGAAAATAGGAACAAGTTGCGAAATGGCGCCGGTGTAGTTAATGGAGTCTGGCAAAGTACTTGGTAACGTCTGCGATCCTAACACCCATGGGGACACTAAAGCCCAATAAAACACAGGGTTACATCCAGTATGAATCGCTAAGCGATTGTACAAGTGCTCCGATTGGTTCAAGAAATCCTGTTATTTATAAAAGTCACGTTCTGTCTCTTGCTCTCTCTTTCAATACAATATATATGCAGGGAAAAGGATAACTTTTGTTTCTGAAAACCCATGGGGGAGGGTGGGGAATAAAGTTTATGTGCAAGGAACTTCCGATTTTAATTGATTGAGAAAAAAGGAAACATTTTCTCTGTCTTGTAGGAAGTGTTTCTTTTTTCTTCATATTTTCCATATTCAGTAAAAGATTTAAAGATTTCAGATTAAAAAGTAGTTACTTTAAATTGTTTTGAACTTTTGATCGGCCTATGTATACCATGCCAAAGGCTCTGATTATTTAAGTCATTTTCAGGCATCCAAAACTGCTAAAGTTTTTTTTTAAAGCTGTTTTAAGCCAAAATGTTACAATTTTTTAGATTCAAAATTCCCACAAATATTGGCGAAAAATGTTGGAAAATGTAAAGTTTTTTCTTTCTCAATTTGGCTATTATTTGTGATAAATACTTACATGTGAAGGTGTCCGGCGACGAAATGTTACGAATCGTCTCGAATTATTTTATCATCTACTAATCTGCTACCTTAAAGGGATATACCTATGCCATACACACATATATCTATAGTAGAGAAATTTTAATATTGTCATACCGGTGCTGTGGCCGAGTGGATAATGGCGGTGGCATTTGAAGCAATGAGGCTAAGCAATCGGCAGGTTCCGGGTTCGATACCCGGCCGGGTCTTCGTAAGGTGGGTTTTTCATCCAAAAACAAACTACGGTTTGCAGTAATCTGAAATTACTTTCTTAAATTAAAAAGATTCCAAAATTTGAGTTCAAATGTTGAATTGGAAGCCACCCGACGTGTAAGTTGTAATCCATAAGCCCTTGCGGGTTTCTCCCAATATTGTGGTCGCTTAAGCGTCGTAAAAATAACTGATTATCGTTATTATTATCATATACACTGCTAGTTGGAAATTTCCAATGTCCATATCTTTCGAGTTCCTTACTCCGAGATATGGTTGATTGGATGTAACCTATTTCGACTGGTTAAAACCCTTGTTTCTTCAAGGGAAGTGATCACAGTAGGTGGTCTTTGATACCAACACGATAGATATTCTCTGAAAACCTTTTAATTCCTATTATTAATTTTCTTGTCGATTTCTCCTTGAAATGAGGTATCTGTCAATATTCTCTGTAAATATGTTTTAAGAGTTTCATGAAATTCATCATCACTTTTTTTTTGTAGAAATATTATTTTTCCCTGTGAATGAAATATTATTTAAAAAAAAAAAAATCAACTGTATTACCGTGATGACGTCATTCACCCTGCTGTTGCCAGATGCATAATACACAAACTATAACGAAATGTGAAAAACATTCCTATCTTCCCCAAACGAAAAAAAAACAGGAGGATGTGGGTTTGACCAAAAGATTCTATATCAGCACCGGAATATCCCTTTCAAGATTTATTCTTCTTGAAGAGATGCGTTTGTATTACAATTACAATATATCACACAACCCCATTACATGACATAAAGATTTCTCGTGAAAATCATGTCTCTAGGTTGCAAACCCCCTAGGAACTTACCCACAGAAATGATCTAGATTATGCAAAGCAGACTGAAGTCGCTCATTTTCGCGGAAGTAATCACTCACAATGCGTCGCCGATGACAAGTGTTCGATTCATGTCTAATTTCCTTCTAATTAAGAAGACAAATTAAGTACTTAGCTTTCTTCGGTTGTGTCTATCAATTCTCAAAATAGCTAAGAAATTAGGAGAAATTAGTCGTGATGTTGTAATCATCACTATATATCTAGATATAAATATATATATATGAATATATATAAGTGTATATATATATACACTGTATATGCTATCCTATCATAAATAATGCAAACATTTTTATTATGCTAAAGTTCTTAACATTATAGGCCTTGAACTTACTATAGGTTTCTTTTTCAGAAGCCTGTCATAAATTTCACAAGGATAACATTAACATAAGAAGACAGTGGCTTAACCAATCTTTCTATCTTGGGTTAAAGTGGGGTGGGGTGGGGTGGGGTGGGGGAGGGGTATTTGTACAGGGCGTAGACCTTAGCATATTTTACAATATCTTATAACATTTCTAGAAGATAACGTTAATGTCCAGAGTGGGTTAAAAGCTTAACAATGCAGACGTGATCAGTACTTTCAATTTTGCAACCTAATCCATTTATCTCTGTTTAACAATATTATTATATATATTTTTATTTATATTGTATTAATCATTTGTATGACACAAGAGTTTCCAAAATGCTATCGAAGCTATTACAATTATTTTAACGTTTATCGTCAATGTTTTGTCTGTCCATCTTCAAAAAAGATCCAATAACGTTTTTTTTTTCCATTCATCTTTATTATTACATGGCAAAATCTTGTTGGTTCAATTCCATAAGAATATTATATCTCAAGTTGAACTATGCCCTTAAGACTTACTCGTCACCCACGCCCCCACAGGGGTCTTGCTCTCTGCGTGTTCCCGTCAATGGTAATTAATTTCACAGTTCTTTTTCGTATCAAAACCTAAGAGAAGACACACAAGAAGGTGGACTCGCAATGTTTCAAGATTATGGTGAAGACGAAGAGGGTCTTAATTAGGCCCATACAGTAAAAAAAACAACAAAACAATTGAATAACGATTTACCTTTGAGATCAACATGCGTAGTATACCGTCCGTCCATGGACCTAAGCTTAATATACCTGCATTGGTCACCGTGTCTCTCGGTTTACATAGTTGATACACTGAAGCTCAGTTCTGTTTGATCAGAAGTCTAGAAAACGAGAAAAAGCATGAAAACATTAGTAAGTTTTATGAATACGTTTATGGTAATAGCAATCAATATATATATAAGTGAAAGACATACTTTACT
>KN886353.1:20690-31952 GCA_000934455.1 Apostichopus parvimensis
ATATATATATATATATACATCCATCACGTTCATAATTTATGATATATATGTTTAGCTGACATTCAGAAACATAAATAATGATAACCAAACGAGAGAAAAAAACACAACCCTGGACAAAATTCGACAAGGAAAATTAATATAGCGACCTTTGTTGAATATATAGACATCGAAGGTAGAAAGCACGTTGTATATTATAAAACAGTTACGCACTGGGGAGTGGGAACTTGACCATGATGGTATTTTAATAATATACGGTGACATATAGCAAGTGTGTAACTTAGGCTTTTAAAAGGAAATGATTGCGGTCGTGAATTCACTGATGCTTGAAATGATGAAAAGCAGGATGTATATTGTTTGGATTCTCGTCTTCAAATGACATAGGACGTTTGTAGGAACTGTTTATTGTAGTAAACCAACATATTGATGCATAGGTATCTTGAGAAAACCATATTAAAGTAATAAACTCAGTTCTTCGTTCTCATTGACCCCTCGAGATGGTAATTTAGTAACCAAGGTGGGGAACAGGACTTTCCGAAAATCTTTCGCACTAAAACTGTAGCTGCAAAGTTACATAATTTTGCTAATAAAATAAGCACGTAGTAGAAACATTTAACACGCCGGAGAGCCGACTTCTGTCTTTAATTTTTACCGATGTATTCTTACGAACCGCTATTTGAGTAGAATTAAGTTTAGTATCTACGGTCGAACGCTTCTATTCCGGTCCCCCTTTTATGTTAACGCTTTCAACACGGGGTACAGAGGATCATGGGTAAAGGTGAGACCGTGAGAGGGGGATGTGTGGAAAGGGGGGGGGGGGGGGGGGGGGTGGGGGGGGGGGGGGGGGGGGGAGGAGGAGGTTGTTGCATATATATGCAGCTTTTATTATTGCGATTGCTTAAACTTCACAAGTCTTGAATGGACTATTTATTATGTAGTAAGCCGTCTAACACATGACTCTTGATTTCGGCTGGATATGTTAAACTGCATGTTTCTTCTGTATTGAAACAAACACGCTTTATATCAGTTAACCAAAAATTACGCTTATGCTTTTGCATTTGTTCATATTGACATTCGAAGAGAGAGCCTGAGTCTCTTTTCCTTACTGATGACATTGCTCTTTAATTTAAAGGCATTGAAGACTCGCCCCAAACCGCGTGTCGCCCTCTGAAACAAGTTAACTTTCCGTTGCTAAGTGAAGTTTTTTTCTTGTCACTACAAAATGCAGACAGTAATGAAACGTGATACCTTGTTATCTTTTATCTGGAACTGAGATGTCCATCGCTGCTAATGTACACTGTGTTGTGGGTATTGACCATAGCTGTATGTATTGACTGTACACTAGTGTCTAATTACCGACTGTAGCAAGCTGTGTGTGTATTTTCTGGGATCGATGGTGGGGTCTAACACTTCTGTTACACCTCATTCGAAACTAGGTCAGATTACCGGAATCAGCCGTATCTTTGTGCGCGAGTCTTCACTCCCTTTAATGAAGGAGAATTATAAATCTCCTATGTATTTAATTCTCTCTCATTATTATAATAACATACCATATCACACACCAAACCCATGTCCTTCTGTACTGCTCTCTTCATATGCTATGATGTGTTGAAGATTTTTTATGGAATTGATATTACGCAAACTTCCAATATGACTCATATATGCTCGTTCAATACCCAGGACTGATAAGTTCACAAAACAGTCCAAGTATGTAATTAACTGTTTAATGTCTACCTCAGTTATTATGTTGTTGTCTTATTGTTCATGTGGAAAAGATAAAAGCAATAAATAAAATATATTAACTATTCCTTGATTGATCTAAGCCGTATCATAATATTTGTTCCCTCTATTTGGAATATACGGTAAGTCAACATATAGACAGACATTAGACAGACATACTGTCAATTCAAGCATATAATGTTAGGAACATACTTTTTTCCGACTTTGTTTTCAACATTCCCTCGGGACGGCAGCTACTAGGAAAGTCAAACTCCGTTACAAGACTAACTCCGTTACAAGACTAATATCTTCGTGATATCACGTAAGCTGCTGCATATGAAAAACAGCAACAAAACTGCTCTGGATTTCCTACTTAAGAGAGAATTCTAACACTGTAGTTCTCAATTACAGATATTGTAAACATTATTTTCTGGTATATAGAATGTTTATTTATTTAATTTAATTTTTGCCGTTGCAAACCTTGCGGCACAACGCACAGTATAAAACTGGAATCTATTCCTTATGTTATGATAAATATCACGTTCTCAACGATAACTTATGGAAAAGAAATATTTACAGCAACCGATTCTGTTTGTAACGTATAGAGTCTGTTTCCATAACAGCATACGTTAGCTGAAACTTCACAACACAGGCTTGTATTTGCTTGAGATTCAGTTCCCACATCCATAAGATGATATTGAACCACCCACATTTGAACTCAACTATGTAAACAACACCCACCAAGCACCCCCCCCCCTTCACACACACACACATGTTATATACTTCGTGTTCAATTGATGTGTCTATGTTATATAGACACTAGAGAATGGAATTACAATAATTTATGACTGCATGTTACGCATACGTTGGTTACATTGACCCTGGAGTATCCTTGCCATATGGTGCCACCATATGGTGCCACCATATGGTGACACCATATGGTGCACTGTCGGTTGCTGCCAAAATACACAGGAGGTCTTACGCTGAAGTCCGTAATAAATTCCTCCGCCCGTAAAATACGGGTAGATTTTTTCTTCAACGTTTGACTATATATCAAAGATGTGTTAATGGTGGTAAATTGTCTTGTGGTTGTAAAGGGATAACATGCTCCAACATGCACTATAATGCTCTATCATGCTCTAACATGCACTATCATGCCCTATCATGTTTCATCATGCACTATCATGCCCTATCATGCTCTATCATACGCTATCATGTTCTATCATGCTCCATCATGCACTATCATGCCCCATCATGCACTGTCATGCCCATCATGCACTATCATGCCCCATCATGCACTATCATGCCCTATCATGTGCCATCATGCACTATCATGCCCTATTATGCCCTATCATGGTCCATCATGCGCTATCATGCTCTGTCGTGTTATATATCATGCCCTATCATGCTCCATCGATCATGCTCTATCACGCTCTATCATGCTGGGTTTATTGTTTTGTATGCTTCTAGGGTATGTGTCACGCATGGACCTTTTTGTAATTATATTATATATTTGAATACATACATGCATATTGTTTTGTACAGTTTCATATACTGTAAGTGCATAATATGTCTTGTAAAATATCAAAAAATAAGAACACCTGTCTACAGGCGTCGAGAGCCTGATCGGGCATCAGGACAATTATTTCCACCTGACCTCTCTTTCGCAATTTCCCATTTTTTTCCCCCTTATTATAAAATAAGAAAAATTCTCTTCGATATCCCATATTTTTCCGGGCCACCTTATTATTGACCGCGGTCCCCGGTGACTGACACCTTCTACTGTTGAAAAAAAAACGAGTCAACAGAGTGTTAAGTATAGTGAATCTTAGAGAATATATAGAAGTAGATCTGTAGCTCTAACCATCATTATGGTTAATATAGTGACGGAGTTAACTATAGGGTACACTGCATGTATGATACATTCCCGTTCATTTGTTCCGCAAACAAACCAGGCAACCTTGGGTTTTTGTTTTTCTACGGAACATATATCAGCTTCACATTGTTAAGAAAAAGAGCAGAATGCCAGGAAAATATCAATATTTTACAAATTAGACATAAGTATATACCGATATGAAAATCAATATTCTATATTTGAAACCATCCCTGCGAAAGACGCTCTCAATGACCCATGAAATTAGAACGGCATCACCTACCAACCCTAGGTCTCTAGCCAGGCTCCAAACATATAAATATCCATCATACAACACGTATAACATTATGTGTATCACTCTGATATGTTGTAAAGTTATTTTGAAGTGTATAGGCTAATGTTAACATAGTAGTCCCATGCTTAACCGGACCTATGCTCTTATACATAATGTCTATACAATGTAGGTACAAGTAACAGTAGGCTAATATAATAATATTCCAAATTTATAAAGCTCCTTATCCAATAAAATGTAAATTATCTAAAGCGCAGTACAAATAAAAAAGGTAAAATACAAACGAAGTAAACGAAATAGGGGTAATACTTATTAAATAATACAGAAAAAATAGGTGACACAGACGAAAAGTTAATATAAAATTTAAAACTGCAAAACAATGAAAATTTATAGCAATATTAACAAATACAGCACAGAGAAGACTACGTTTTACATGTTTCTTAAATGTATTAATGTTTTTGGCACGCTTAGCTCCCTTATCAAACACGTCGATTTTCATAAGTGGAAGTTTTAACTGTGGGGACACTGACCACTAGGCCTAACGAGACGTGTCCACATTCCTTTAATTGTTTTATCGTTTGTTGAATACAAAGAAGATATATGAAAAGAATAAATATTACATAAAAATGAAATCGGTATCTTTCTACCAGCTTTCAATACTCATTTTATTATAACAAATTCTAGTATCGATAATTCCTGCCAAAAGTGTGCAGTATACTCTCTCGTTCGCTAAATTTAAAAAGCTCCCTAGTATTTATCGATCAACGTTAATAACCTTACAGTTCTTCGTTGCGTTGTCATCAGGTGCAAAATCGTTACCAATACGTAAGTTATGTCGTACTTTCTGGCGAATTTCGATTATTGATTTTTTACGCCTTCTTGTGACATCAAATGATCAACAAGGTCACGATTTCACAAACAGTATACGTTCTGAACATTTCATAAAGATCAGTACGAAATGGAATTATTATATGATAAATCCTGCAATCATAATTTCAGACCCGTCAACTCTCCCGGTTTAACCGGGAGACTCCCGGTTTTTACCCGAATCTCCCGGCCTCCCGGTTTCATATTCTATTCTCCCGGTTTTTTAATGTTTCATCACTTGCCACATTTCTGAAAATAGCCAACAATTAGTCCTATGCCTATGTGGTGTTATAAAAACGTCGGCATAACGTTTTATGAGATATTAATGTTATATTAATGTTTTATTAATGTTTTAACGAAAATATGTTTTGAAATCATAGCCTGAAAACGTTTTCGTGACATATTTATTACACCACAAATAACGTTATCAAAACAAAAGACGAAACGTTTTAATAACGTTTTAAAAACGTTATTGTGTTTGCTGGGTAAGTAGACTATACTTATTTAGGAGTATTTATATCAGTTCAGTTGAAAATTACCAACCTCCCTATTTTCCCCTTGTTCTCCCTATTTTTTGGCCCTGAAAAATGTTATTCTCCCTATTTTGGGGTCAAACAGGTTGACAGGTCTGTATACTTGTCATATTGATATTGTTATTACTTGTCATTCGCTCGTTGCCTATGATGTTATAACATTTATAGACGAAAATATGTTAATTAATTGTATTATTGCATGATAGCGTTTAAATATCTATCAATTATATAGGAAATATATTTCACTACATTATTTTAACCCGTTCAGAAAAGGTTCAGATTTCCTAATTAAAACAAACCCCCATGACTGTAATGAAGATATTTTGGTTAAGTTTTATTCACATTGAAATCAGCTTGTGTTGAATCTCACGCAATGTAACGAAATCTATCTACCGCTGAAACATTCTGAAGATTCTTAGATTGTGCGGTATTTTATGTTTTTTATTTTGCTATTTTTGTTATGTTTGTTCCAAAAAAAATTAATAAATATAATTAAGCTGTTTACTATGTATAATCAAAATGCCTTGATGTTTGCATAAGAATCCCACCATACATTTTCTACTCAGGCGTCACAAAATATAATCCATGGCTCATGATTCAATTGGAAATCATCCGGAGCGCCTGACGACAGTCAACTCCTTCGCCCCGATTTATGCATGCAAATGACTTAATTTATGAATTTAATTGGACCATACCAAACGGACTTGCACTTTTATACAAATTCCTCTCACGACAGAAACTGTCAAACTCAATGTGTACACAGACAGTATAATATCGACGAATGTCACATATTTGTTGTTATTAATCTACCGGTCGATTGCAACCACTATCTTTCTTTACCAATTTATAAATCCATCGCTCATTTTTGATGACGGTGTGAATATTGTAATATTGTAGACTCACAGCAGTAGATGTACAGACACAATGGTAGCAAAGCTGTCATTGAAACAGAGCCCTTTTGTAAAATTCGACTCAATTTGTTGTTAATGATAAGAAGGCGTTAGCTCGTAAGTTATTTTCATATTCCAAATCTGTCACACATGTCAAACAGATCTGTTGTATAATTCATTTTATTCGTTTTATTCAAATGTCTAGTAATCTGATATGATGTGGTTCTAGTTGTGACGCCCAGGGGTACTATTAGAATTTCACATGAATTATTTCTATGTCATGTAAAAGTAGACAGTTGATTTATCAGAGTTTTGCAATCATAGAAGGGAGCTTCTGTGCTACAAACACTGTCTTCCTTTCTTTACTTCTTCATTTCTTCATTTCAATTTTTGCAAGCTTCGTTTATGTGTGTGTGTGTGTGTGTGTAACGTATGTCCGCTAGCTACCATATCGAGGTTTGCTCAAAAGGGTAGCGATCCTCGTTTTATACATTTTAAAGTAGAAACGACAATTCTCTTTTTGGGATGAAATAAAACAAACTTGGTGGTATATGTTGACTAAACATAATAAAGACTACGTTTATAGATTGTGTGTAATGAAAAACCTTGTATTCACTTCATTTCAACCAGATTCTGATTTGAGTAAGTATAAAATATGTGAAAGCATTTCCATAGAAGCAGCTTGTTCTTTAGCATTACAAATAAAATCATCGTCAGCCCCGTTACCACGCCATCGTCATCGTCAGCGTTATCGCCATCACCATTATTGTGAATGCCATCGTCATCACACATACGCACACACAGGTTTGTTTTACATTCAGAACGAGGACCCCATTGTTTTTTTTCCATTGTTCAAATCCACGTACCCTAACCTTAACAATACCCCATAACAATATAATTCTTTCGAGGATGTGGTGATTCTTTAGAAATCACATCCGAGGACCTGGAATTGTTTTGTTCAAGTCCTCGGACATAATACAAAACAAATACAAAACAAAAAGTGCACAGAATTCAAATTGAGCCGTAAGGACTTATTAAAATACAAGTCCAAATGTCCTAACACACGCATTCCGTTTGTTACTAATTACAACGCCCTCATCAAATCCTTTATGAGCTCTATCAAACAGGAATTTGCTGTATTCCAAGACGATCAGTCTGTAGGATTATCGTATAAGGTACCTCCCCCATGCTAGCTTTTCGTCAACCCCCAACCTTGGATTTCTACTCACTTCCTCCAGACTCCCTTAGCCAGTTTCCACATCCGCAAGTAATTTCCGTTGCGGTAAACCTCGATGGCGGATATGCCCCCATATTACCCCAGGCACCGAAGTCAAAATTCCCAATGTTAACCATGGTCTAACCCCCTTCCCTCTCTTGTGATTCTAATAATGTTGTTTACGTACTCTTACAAAGAGGGCATTTATGTAGGTGAAACAGGTTCTCGGTTCAGCTCACGTTTTAATAATCACACAAAAAAAAAAATTGTTCGTGATAATTTTGCAGGATTTCCCGTTTCTGAACATTTCAATCTTCCAAGTCGTTCTCTCAAACACCTAAAATATATTTTAATAACATCATTTGCCTCAACAAAGACTTGTGACCCCTTTACAACTTTGCTCCTTAACTCCGCTTAACCCAGCTTAACTCCTCTTAACTCCGCTTCCTGTATATAGTCATGGTTTAGTTGGTTTTAATTCCATCAATGCGCTCACTTATCTAGCGTCATACTTACATTGGGGTACATTTTGTACTTTACATTCGACTGCCAAATATTGCTGACGAAGGTCCCAAGGGACCGAAAAATTCAAATATATTTTCTAAAACCATTATGAGTCATATCTTACTTCTCAGTTTTTTTCTAATAGTGATAGTAATAACAACAACAACAATAATATTAATTATATATAATATATATATATATAAAATATAAAATATAATATATAAATTAAGTGAACATGATGAGCATGAACAATTTCTAACCGTTTTTTCCTTGGGGGGGGGGGGGTTGAAAAATATTATCCTTATGAATCAAGTTACGAGTCTGGTGTCGCGAGAATGAAATATGGATGTTATTATTTCGACTTTTTTGCAGCAAAATATTAACAAAATGATCTGATTACTTTCGTGACAAGTTTTAAGCAGTAACATGATATCAACGTGACCAATTGATAAAATTGCTAATAATTTGGTAAATATACATAATTCTTCATTTATTTGCAAACTTTTAAATTGCCAAGATAGTCAAGATTAGATAGTTGTCCGCATTTTGATGAAATAATTATGAGTCAGTTATTCTATTTACTTTTTTCTTAAAGTTAAACATGTAAACGTTTACCATGCATTTCCATAGCAACGTAGTTAATTTTTTATGATTTAAATTGTTTTCGGCATCAAATTGATATATTACCCACTAATACCCAGTTACCGAGGAACAAATTAGATCCATATATACCAATATGCCAATCTTTTGCTGTTTTGTAATATCATAACGTTACTATATACGCGGTGTCTAAAAATAGGATTGAGCATTATTTTTGCGTGTTTCTCTTTTTAGTGATTAAGAAAATCAAAACCAGTTTCATTAGTATCAAAATGTGGACGACTGTAAAAATGTTTGTCTCACTTTGTGTCCCTTTAATTATAGATTTTCTTTTCAGAGAGGTGGAGATATATACTGAAGACCGTGTAATCATACAACATAGTACTTCAAACATAGTTCTTTATTTGTTTTGATGACGCATACTCTGTCGCAACAGCCCAGGGTATACTCTTGATAACAAACGCTGTTATGTGCATTGTAACGCTATTTCTATGTATCATCATCACCCGACTCTTTTATTAGCAGTAATGTGTTGAAGCTTTGTGACGAAAACTGGGCATTTTCACATTAACGAAACGCCGTGTTTGGCAAGCGAGAAATAACAGCCAGTGGGTATAGGAGCAAATGGCTTTTCCTCTTCCGTCAACGTCTAAGGTTTCAGAGT
Source organism: Apostichopus parvimensis (assembly GCA_000934455.1). Lineage (NCBI taxonomy): Eukaryota > Metazoa > Echinodermata > Holothuroidea > Aspidochirotida > Stichopodidae > Apostichopus > Apostichopus parvimensis. The sequence goes on from KN886353.1 coordinate 29,846, forward strand.
TCGCCAGTTTTTTTTACTATACACGAAGACTATTGCATTTTCCCCAGGTACCGTAAATTTTCCGAATAATGAAACATGATACTTACACACAGCAGCGTTGATTTGTACAGGTTACAGTATTGTATCCGAGGGATACCCTACTTGTAACACATTAACAATCATTTCCAAGAAGCGTTGGTTTGAACAGGATACAGTATTGTATCCGAGGGATACCCTACTTGTAACACATTAACAATCATTTCCAAGAAGCGTTGATTTGTACACTATACAGTATTGTATCCGAGGGATACCCTACTTTTAACAACTTAACAATCATTTCCAAGAAGCGTTGATTTGTACAGGATGCAGTATATTGTATCCGAGGGATACCCTACTAGTAACACATTAACAATCAGTTCCAAGAAGACTTGATTTGTACAGGATACATTATTGTATCCGAGGGATACCCTACTTGTAACACATTAACTGTCATTTCCAAGAAGCGTTGATTTGTACATGATACAGTATTGTATCCGAGGGATACCCTACATTTAAAACATTAACAATCATTTCCAAGAAAGTCTGTCAAATAATAATTTTCACAGTCATTTCTCTAAGGTGATTCGATCCTAGAAGGTCGAAACTTACAAGCTTCAAGCGAAAATGTTGTTTTTAATGGGTGTATGGGTGTATGGGTGTGTGTGTGTGGTGGGGGAGGGGAGGGGAGGGGTGATGAAAAATCCCTTTAACCTATCCCCAACATTCCTAGACAGTGGTTTGAAACATTATCATAGTGCTGAATCACATCAATCACACATTCATTCCTAGGACTCAATGTTTGCCTTCATTTTGTCATGTGACATATATTAACATTAAAAACTCTTTCAAAAATCATCCGTAAATATTTAACTTTGGACAATTTTGGACAAATTTCTTTCATTTTCTTTCAAAGCTTTGCTATTTGCGATTCAAGCAGAGAAGTGAACCAATGAACCAGATAATCTTAAAAAGCTTGGCACTTTGGATGAATTAAACTCTGGGTGAACTGTCCAGGTGTGTCTAAAGGAAATGCAAAAGTAGTCAAATGATTCGGCAGGTTTGGCAAGGTTATTATAACCTGTTATTACATTATATCGACACCTCTGGTTAATTTCCGAAAAGGGGTAACAGCTTCTGCTATAACTGGCCTTAAATGCAGTCTATATAAATATATATATATATATATGCTTGTGCGATATTCAAATGTATATACAAACTGTAGAGGTTATACTAAAAATGAAAAAAAAATGAAAAATATCGTTAAATTCTCAAAAAATAATCCAACTACCTGAATCGAGAATTTCTTCTCACTAAATTTTCATTTTATATACTCCCACATGTACTCAAGGTGAAATTATTTTAATTTTCTACTGCCATTGAGCAGGATTTAGAGTTTTCGTCCAGAGAATCATCAGCACTAGATGAATGTCTTCGGGTGTATATTGTAATCAGAAAATGGCCTCGTAAATTGAAAATGAAAATATAGTTTAGCCTGTCATAATATCATGACATTATATCCGAGGATCAAAATATGATTACAAGGCTCATAATTATACTATTTGACGTATATACCTTCGGCATTACGAGGCAGAAGGTTGTTTGAAATAACAGTATAAAAAACAAAAATTGTTGGTTTTTGCTATGCGTGTAAATGCAGTATCCTTTTAACGGAATTAAGTACAGAGGAAATCAACAAAATTATATCTCAAAAACAAAAATGCTATTAATTCAAGTTTGGTAGACATAATTATATTTTATGAAAACTTGTTTCGGGATATGAGCAAACAAATTAAGCCAACCTGTTACATGTCTCTCTCAATATGTAATAAACTTGATTAAGTCAGTTATTTTTATGCTTTTGAAATAATAACTGAGTATACCAACATATTAACGTTTTCTAAATTAAAGATATTAAAGTAACGACCAGTTAAATAGATTAGTTTCTACAATATTTTATAACCGTTTGTCTGTATTATTTTGGAGTGAGTATATAATCTTGTCTATCGTCATACTATATTAATGTATTACATGCTCTGAGATGTTTTAATGGAATTCTAATTTAAATTTCATGCACTCAATGCGGAAAAAA
>KN886354.1:33082-43662 GCA_000934455.1 Apostichopus parvimensis
CAAGAGCGGATGCAGTTTTTAGTGCAGTCATTTCCACCCCCCCCCCCCCCCCCCCCCCCCCCAACCTGCCCTCGGGATCTCACTTTATGACACCGTTTGCACGCTAAGTCCCTGACACCTCTGAAATGTAACTTTAATCAGTATTTCGATGCAATGTTACCTTGTACTAATTTGATAATACGTCATACGAGTATTTTAAACAAATATATATTGGCTCCTTGATTTGTGTTAGCAAACCTAGAAGTTTGATTGGGTACAATTTATTGGATCGGATTCCCTCCCTCCATACGTCACCAGGGAAATATCAAATCAAGGTATTTCGTTGTCTTCTCTTTCACTTACAGACATTATATTTGGGGAGAAATATTTTTTTTAGAGATCATCAGCATGTTTTAATCAGTAAAAAGCTGTTATAAGTATATTTCAGTCAATCTGATATTCTTTCAAGGCAGGATGGTACATCTGTTCCGGTTAAGTCTTGTATTGATTGGAATACGAGCAGCAATATACCGATACCGCGGTATTAGAAACGGTATAACTTATGCAGACCGGGCAGACATGGATCCAGACTGCAGGGGGGGGGGGTGGAGGGAGGGAGGATTGTGATATTACACTTCTCCCTTCTCAAAATTATTTTACCTGTGGCAAAGAAAACAAATCAGAAACTGACAAAGCAAAAAAATATATATATAGAAAAAAGACGCAAAAATCAGAATTGCTTCTTTCAACCCACTTTTTTATTTATCACTTTTATTTATGACGTGTTTCACATACACTGTACCACTTGCCATTGATATGAGAAAAATGTAAAATGAAAGCAAACTGCATCATAGCAGCAACCATTGTATTGGGACAACAAAAGAGAACAATTCCAAAGCCCTCTGTCTATTGTTAACTACATTGTAACTAATCTATTGTTTCTTGTAGGAGATAAAACCCAAAAAATATCATCTTTTAGCTTACAAAATAATATTTTTGTTGATGAACAACTCCGCGGAACAGCTAAGAAACATCTTCAATCATGAGGGAGATATACTTGCTCAAAACTCGCGTTGCCAATCTGTGAGTTTTTTTCTTTTCATATTTCTGATATAAAAAGTTAACATTCTTGACATTGAAACCAATGCCATCGTTGTCATGTTAAGAGCTTCAATATTTTATATTTCCAACATTTGCAAACCCTATCGACATTACAGAAATTCATCATAATAAATGAAGAATTACACGACACAAAAGAACAAGAGCATCAATGACGCAGTATCTCAATACTGGAAGTTCTAATTTCGATTCCTAATTTCATATCTTTGCTCTGTCTCTACAATTATCAATATCAATCATGGTACAACAAATAGAGAACTTGTTGTTGTATTCGTTAACAATGTCTTGAAAGCTAACAAGTAACATCATAATTCATAAACACACGGTCCCGTAACATGAATACACTGCACTATAGAATACTTAAAACTATAACCCTAGGCTACACACTATGGTAATGTGCATATACATGTACATATGCAATTAACCACGATAGGATACGTTGATGCCGGTGAACAAGAGCAACCTTAAAAATGTCACTTTAATTCAACCCAGAATGCTGGAACAACTCCGAATTTAGCCCCAAATCATTGTTTAACTTGTTTTATACCATCGACCGGACGATGGAGGCAGTACCTTCTTGAAAACGGAAAATGTGCAATTCGAAAGATGAAAGGTTTTTACTTACGTTTCGTTTTTATTTTTCAAGCCGAGGCAAAGAAATTTCCGAATTTCATCTACATTGTGAGTCCGACATCGTCGCAAACAGATATTTAATGAATATTCAACTTCTTTTCTTCAAAGTTTTGCTTGAAGCAATTCGATTGCTACTTTATGAATATGTATTAAAACGGATTTTCAGACGATATCCAAGCTGCAATGTACTAAAATATAGTGATGGGCTAAGCTCCCACAATGCATTTCACCGCTTTTGCCAAGTGTTTAATGATTGCGAAACAAGTTTCGGAGCGTGTGCAAAAATGGCCTGCAACAACTGTGTTTCAGCCCGATTTGGCCCGATTTGGACATAAATCGGTGAAAAAGTCATAGAATGAGATAAAATTCTCGAATAAAATATAGTAACTTTTGTTGGCCTATATGATATATGCTTGCTCTGGAAATTCCAGAGAAAAAGAATTTGTATGAAGACGCTGAAACTTTTTTAAGAGAAGAGAGAGTCCCACTTACTGTTACAATATCTCTATACATGTAATGTATTGAGATAAAAATGCAACACGTGTGGCTCGATGAAGTCATATTTAGACTTGCTCAAGTCTTCGTGCATTGTACGTTTAGAAACATTAAACCTGTGATATCTCCCAAATGGAATAAGATTTCTTCGCTACTTCGTGAAGTTGTTCACAACAGTAATGTTTATCACATAGACCAGTGATAATGGTAGAGCTTGTGTCTCCTGGCTGTGGAGGGTGGGGTTAGTAGGGTGAGGTGTGGTAAGGAGAGAGGGTTGGTTCACTTGGTTGTTCACAACAGTTATCTTTACCACATACACTATTGATGGTAGAATTTCTGTCTCCTTTAAGGGTTTTTTTCTCGGAATAATATTCTCACTGACTGTTAAATAAACTTGGTGGATAACCTACAGATGCAAGGTAATGATGCAACACAGTAGAGGATGGTAACACATGCTAGTGAATGAACATTAGTTTACCACCACTGAACCCCTCTCCATACCATCCCAACCCCCCCCCCCCACCTCCTTGATTTTACCTCAGCTTGTACCGCATAGATTTCTGGTGATCCAGGGGATACTTACATACTTAGTGGCCCTTCTGCCACACCTTGAAAGTAAACACAAAAAGCAGAGCAGTCTACAGATATGATATCATTGACTTTATTCATACCTCCTCAACAATGTATCAACCCTCAACTATTTAATAGTAATACCTAGCTTTAATCTCTTGACTGCGAATGGCTTTGAACACTTAGCTGAATATGCGACTGTGTATATAAGCAGTGTACATGAATCATTTATTTAATAAGACACCATTTTTTGCAACAATTACAAATTAACTAACGGTGTAAACACATACCATATATTTTTACAAAGTAAAACATTGCCACAAGTAGAGAAACCTTTTACACAAGTTTTAACCGAGCAAAATCTTCCAATATTACAGTTTAGAGCAGACAATTGGCTATAAACAATGACAGAAATCACACACTTTATCATAAGGTCACTTGTGAATATATGTACATTTGAGTGGTGGGTGGAGGGCTAAGGAGGGAGTGGGGGGGGGTGGATTTAGTGGAGGATTTTTACCATTACATTTAAGGTCCTTCAGATACAAATTGGTAACAACTAAACATATTTGATAGGAATGAATTTAACAGTGACATAGACACAATAGCGCCCTCTTTTAGATTCATCGAAGCCTCATCCGCCGCGCGCAAAGCTCAGGGTTCATCATGCTTTAATTATGTTATAATCACCTAGAGGTAGTAGGCCTTTAATATTACAACATTAACTTCCCCCTTTCTTAAAGGGGTGGCATCACTTCCTTTAAAGGGGCAGTGTTTTGACATTCTGCCTTTTCAACGATGCTAAGTAGCATACACACAACATGGACCAAACTCATAGGTCACACTACCTTTCCAGAGTCATACCGTGGCTTTACAAGCTAGACGGTTATACCTGGACACATAAACACAATTACACCTTGTCACCTTCAATAGGCTGTATGCACTGGTTTACTAGGCACACTACTACTGCAAGAGATGTAAACACCATAGGGTTAATTCGGGTTAGCTATTCACTTCTAAAAAAAGGGATAAGTCAACCATGTAACCCAGAGTGGCATTTTTGTTTCTTTCCCCCCCGCCCCCCCCCCTTTCAAAATGAAGATGAGCAGATATGACTATGAAAGACAACAAATAGTGATTGTTATCACGTAAAGCTACAACAAACACATTTCATATCATGAGAAAATGGGGAACACAATTAAACCAGAGGTTTTTTCTTATTTAAACTTTATTGTTGTTCTATTCGTCAATTTCAACTTATCATTGTTCAATTCTTCTACCTGGTTTTTATCTATCCCTGGATCTTTCTAAAATCAGAAAAAAATTCTCTAAAACGCACCTAAGAGAACCCCTTTTGTTACTCTCTGAAAATAACCGAGAATGATTCATGAGATCTGCGGTGTGTTTTTTTTTTTGGTACCCCGAACGACCCAGCACAGAGTTGGCTTTGATTTTTTTTTCTCAATTTCTAATCATTGAATTATTGCCACTGCTACTCCTGACAGCCCTTGGGCTTTATAAGCTTCTGGTCAGATGATTCTGGATAGATCTATCGAAACATTATTCTTCTTTACACTACAACGTAAGTGTTGACAATTAATTACGAGATGATGTAAAAATATCAGCTGTTTTGACTAAATTTTACAATAAAAAACAAAACTTTACCTTGGAATTCTCTTCCCTTGCCTTCCAAATACAGACAGAAACATTGAATGGCTAGGCCAAAGAAGTAAAGCGTGTTTAAAAAAAGAAAAAAAGGAAATTCGATTTGACACTTTTCCAATACTTAAAATAATAATGGACCTGTAATACTTTCGGCTTAAACAGAGTCCTATGACTGCTTGTTGCTATAGGCAACAAAATGGTTCCCAACACCCAAAATTTATAAATGTTGAATTGTTTATAAAGTTGAAGACTCACTCGATTCTTCTTATTCCTCTATAACTTACTCCCACCAAAACATACATCAAAACAATCATGTGGTTTCTATACACAAATGCAGCTCGAATTTGAAAGTAATGTGACCTTTCATGATTATTTACTGGAAGGGGGGGGGGTGAGACAACATTGGAATGCTTTAATTTGATGAAGGATGGGTAGAAGAGAGGTAAGCTGAAGGGAGAGAGAAAGACGAGGGGAATAAAGGGAGGGGGGGGGATGGTGAGGGTCAAAGTTCCCTTGTTGACTACATCTAATATTAGTCAACAATATTTTCATTTCCTTTTTTTACATCTGCTTAAAGACTACTTTTTTTCCTTAAAAAAAAGTGTACATCAAATGTAATCAAAGAACAACTTGTAAATTTGAAACAAACTTTAGTTTTACTTCACTACTTTGAAATGAATAATTACTAGTGGAGCCCATGACAGTGGCATAACCAGTCATGACTTCGGTTACCATGGAGACAGTACAGCGACTCACGCCGATGAATTGACCTGAGTCAGAAAAATGTCAAAATCTACACAGTATTACTCAAAAGAAGATTAAACCTTAATCCAACTATCCCGCCAGGTTTTGTTTACAAAACTAAAAACTTTAATCAGCAAACAACTGATGACATCATGCTATTTCAAAAACATTTGTAGCTCAGAATCCTTAACATACTTCTAATTTTCAAAAAAATCTTAACAGTTTCCTTTTCTCCCTTGAAATGGAACTTGGCTAGAGTGGAGCTTAACAAACTGCAACTTTTATGGGATAATCAGTATTGAAGTATTCAATGCTAGACTAAAATCCATGCAAATTCTCCTTGTACGATCTCTTCCAGTGTTTCCAGTTTCTTCATCGCCAAAGACGATCTATTAATATCTATTTTTAAATCGCAATTACAAATCTCAGATTTGTAACCATTTACAGCAAGTATGATGTGTTTTCTAATTTTTTATTATTCACCCTGGTCGTTTACAGAAACCTTCGTCCACTTTCACATGAAAAATGCCTACAAAATTGACGGAATTTGCTTCTTTCTTTGAGGGCGTTTGTGCATTCCAAGAAACACTTAACAGCTAACTCTGGTTGACAGTAATTATCAAAAAAATAATTTGGTTACCAAATCTGATCTTTCATCCCAGGACATTGATGAAAACCTGAAATGAAGGTGCCACCATCAGGAACCTTGTAATCTGTATGACAGATTACAACTATCTCTGAAAAGATGCATTTTACATATTTGATATCCTGAAAGCAGCAACGATACCTCTGGATGTTACATTCAAACCTCCTCACCCACTTTACTTCTACTTAAGTCAAATAGACATATTTACCTGTAAAATAACATACTAATATTAAGAGCAACAAAACCAAACAACAACGAAAAAACAATAAATTAAGTCTAAAGCTTGACAAATAATACAAAAAAAATATTATTAACAATACAATTTTCTCTTTGTATTGAGCTTCTAAACTACTGTTTGATCCCAAAAGGGCTTAATTGCTGGGCTGTTAGGGTAGCTTGCCTTTAACATCCACACCAGCCAATTACTGATGATAATAATAAATTCTCATTTACATTTAATTATTTATTTATATCTTAAGCGTAAATTTCCCGTTATCTCTGTTTGCAGATTATACGCATATTCCTTTAGATAATTCTGCAAATAATAATAAATAGATGAAATAAACTCCATCACCTGTTATTACTCTCTATCTATACACAATCTGTACTCTGCATTAGAAAGAATTGTACACCGAATCTTATGAACATCAAAATCTCGCAGAACTAGTACCTGAACAAAATCATAGCAAAAACTTGGATTCCATCGTATGTACAAATTTTGTATGACCACAGTTCCCAATAGTTGCATGATTAAAATTTTTCCATTTAGCCAAGCTTTTCTAAAACCATTTATTTTGTACCATTCAACAGTTATTGTTTCATATATCAGTGTATCCAAACTTATTCATTGGAAAATTTTTGTCTATAAGTTCATATTATTCTCAGTATTCTGCAATTATTTCTAAATGACTGCTAAAGGCCACCTTACGTAGATCACATAACGGAACATTTTACCCATAAAATGCAAAGAACCAAGTTCTGAGTTCCCCGTTCTATGTGTGAATTGATGGGGTTAAAATAAAATGATTCTCTTCCACTGGTGTAGCTATATTTAAATTTGAAAGTTGCAAAAGTCCTACGCACAGTGTGAAGCTATTCATTCTATAAACTTTAGGAATCAAAATATTTTTCAATGTTTATGAGATTTTAATAATTACATAATGAGATGACAATGTGAGATAATATGGAAGGCCATATGCTTTAACAAGATGTATTACTTCAAACAGCCTCTGATTACTAAAATAATTTTCCTTTATCGACAGTAGTTCATTGATAAAATCAATAAATGTATTTACATGGCATTGAATCTTTGTTACAACTGCAACATTGATGTTACACAATTCCTCACTTAGACAGAGAATGCAAATGAAAACCTGGAGACTTTCACATAAAAAAAAGTAAAAAAAAAAAGGGAGAAAAAAAAAAAGGAGAAAAAAAAAAGTACAGAGCATTCAAATATTTCAAACTTTATAGCTTGCCAATTTTCATATAGCTCTTGATAAATGTCCTTCCTTGTCATGAACTGAGTACATGCCATGTTTCACTAAGGAAAAGCTTAAGAGAAGATGTGATCAGGCAACAGCAGCAGTACACTATGTGACGTCACTGCGTACAGGTTTTCATAGCAATGTGAAAATGTGTTTAACCCAAGTTCTCCATTGACAGAACCAATAGGGACTATTTTGGTCCCATTTTATTCCTACTGGTTTTCCTTTCAGGAATTTTTGAATGTATAAATGGTCATTTCAACCAGTAAATTACGACGAAGCAAGGGTTGCCCTTTAGGCCGGAAATAGCTCAGTTTGGTTCAAGACCGACTCGATCGGTTTCTACCATTTTGCTGATAGTTTAAGAATTCTGTCGTCGGTGGTTCACTTTTCTTTTTCTTAAGCCTTTATGTTCAACTTTGTAACAAACTAACTTGTTGATTAAGTACACCATGGGTCTTTGGGTCAGATGGAGATACATAGAGGGCAGACTTCTCTTTTGTTAATTGAAACTTTTCCCTTCTGACTGCACTGATGAAGCAAAGGATGATGACCCTTCCCACCCAAAGTCATACCATACTATATCTTCCATGATTCCAATGTCAACACATATATCCCTTTTGCCTCACAAAACCGTACTTCAACAATGCTTTATAATGTGACTGAAATAACACATGCATTACATTATGCTGACCTAATGTAACATCTATTTTACCTATTACTTCCTAAAAAAAAAAAATTACAATAGAAAGTCAGGAAATTGAAGGAACATTTTAGTCAGGAAATTCACTGATATTTAAGCCAGGGATATCCATTCCACGTTTTAGTTAGGGAATCCACGCATCTCAGAGGAGCCAAACTTCATATTACATCTAATTCAGAGGAAGTTCGCAAGAGTCAGGGATAATCCGTGTAAACATTTAAGTCAGAAATTCATGAAACCTGTAAAATTCAGAAGTCATAATCTGAAAGATGTCTGAAGAGATGGGAAACCAGAACGAAGTGACAGATAGGGACATTTCATCCTCTGTACCGCACCGCAGGCGTTGCACACATCGCAGTGATATTAACTCGCTTCATCCCCAGAGTGTTACATTTGATCCTGTTTCCACCCGTCCTTTCCGAGAGAAATCGTTTACACAACAGGACGATCAAAAAAAAAATGAGAAATATCGTTACCCGATCTGATCAGCTGGCTTTGGCAACTCTGTTGACTTTGCGGCCCAATGGAAAGAATTTCTTCCTCTTCTTCTTCTCGTCTACATCTGACCCGGATCCGACCGACCCTGTATCGTCGTCGTCCAGATTGTCGTGCGAGACTTTACCATCTACCAAGAAAGGAGAAAAAAAGAGAAAGAAAAATACTGAAATACAATATAAAGTAAATATAAAGAACCCCCCAAATTGACAACAGAGCTGAGTAAGAGTCCAGCACTGAGCCTAATATGGAAACAATTATTATTATTTTTTTGCCTTCACTCATTGTTATAAAAGATATCATTAGCACACTGGTTGCTGTTTTCTGATATAGTTTAACCACCATCTGCAAGTCAGGAAGAGACAACAATTTGTTTACTGCTCTGCAAATGTTTAAAGAGGGTCCATGCAAGTATCACAGCAGCTAACACGGGTAAACATTGACGGGTAACATAACACAAGTAACATTCTCTAATAACGACACCCCCGGCCTACCATCCATTCTCCCTACATCTCAACATTTTATGAGGAGAATGTAGATGCCTTTAATACTCTGAAAATCAAGTAGTGGAGAAGCAGAACCATCGGAGAGAGACGACTCACCAGTCTGTGTCTTACCTTTGCCGTTTCGGTGAAGTGCCGACACCAGAGACGAGTCCGAGACTGACGAGGGCAGCCTCCCCCTCGGAGGGGATCGCTGGTCCTTCTTCTCTCTCTGGCTGGATGGTTCTTCCTCTGGAGTGGTTGCTGTAGTACTGCTAGTCATGGTGGTACTGACATCAGAATCCTGTCTACCGTAGCCTTCAGACCCACTGTTAAACAAAAAGTCACAGACCCAGAGGTAGGTTGCATTATGTGTACGATCTTGGGGGTGTCTCATAATGAAGGGATAAATTATCCACACGAGTGTCACAAAAATTCTGTATATACATGCCAGTAAGAATATGTATTTAATTTTTTCTTCTTCTGAACATTAAACGTTCACAAAGTGTTTGTTTTTCCCTAATTTTTCTCACGACAAAGACCTCTGCGGTAAAAACGATAGAAAACACAGTTGTGGGGTAACGTAGGATCCAAGGAACTATCCATAAAATGGTCATCACTTTTATGAAACTTGGTAATCAAACTCTGAAAGCTCTTTCAGTAAAAGAAATAGGTCGGAAAGCTTTTCAAGAAAAGTACCCAGGCAGAGTACAGTACACTCATCAAAATCCTTAAAATAATAACAGTGTAATAGTTGCAAGTGAGAACAACGGGATAAGAAGGCTGGACATCTCGCAGGGTGATGAACTAACCTGTCAGGTAAGTAAAAACTGGCTGGAGGAGTATTGCTTGAAAGTTTCCCTTGATGACGAACCGGAGCCACAGCGCCCCCAACCAGGTTGTTCAAACTCTGCGTGGTTTTCATGGGACGAACTCTGCTTGTTGGGTATTCGGTAGAATTGCTTCGGATGGTGGGCGCAGATGTGTAAGTCGACATTGAACTACTACCCACTGTGTACAATGGAGATGAAGAACGAAACACCTTCAGTAATCGATTCAATAGATTGTTAAACAATACAATACAAACATACTACAATACAATATATAATACAATAACAGAGACTTACCTATGCTACTTGGAGGTATTGGTGGTACCTAGAAATTACCTATGCTCCTTGGAGGTAATGGTGGTACCTGGGACTTACCTATATTACTTGGAGGTACTGGTGGTACCTAGAAATTACCTATGCTACTTGGAGGTAATGGTGGTACCTTGGATTTACCTATACTACTTGGAGGTAATGGTGGTACCTGGGCTTTACCTATGCTATGCTACTCGGAGGTATTGGTGGTACCTGGGACTTACCTCTGCTACTTGGAGGTATTGGTGGTAAGTGGGACTTACCTATGCTACTTGGAGGTATTGGTGGAATGTGGGCCTTACCTATATTACTTGGAGGTATTGGTGGTACCTGGGACTTACCAATGCTACTGGGAGGTATTGGTGGTACCTGGGACTTACCTATGCTACTTGGAGGTATTGGTGGTACCTGGGACTTACC
>KN886354.1:44092-54955 GCA_000934455.1 Apostichopus parvimensis
GCCAATGATGCTGGATGGGTCATTTCCACTTGATCGAACTGTGAAGGAACACAGGTATCATTTTTACTAACAAACTGTGTTCAAGGATTTCCAAAAACTCTTAACCAAGCTATTCAAAATCATTTCCACATTAGGTTGTAACCAGTCCTTTACTTGTACTTCTACTGTAGTCAACCTATCTGGTAGTCAACTTCATACATTCACTAACACTAAGTTGGGCTCAAAATTCCACTTCAGCTTATTGTGGTAATACTTGTACTGAATGACCAAGCAACCTTGTAAGGCCTCTCCCATCACCCCCCCCCCCTTTTTAAATTGGAGAATGGTTGACAACCAGTGTTGTAATGAGTCATGGCTTGGGTCACTGCATTTCAAGAGTGAATTGACTCAAATAAGTCCTCCTCTCCCCCCCATCATAGACATCGTACAGTGACTTGAGTCCATGACTTGATCAGAATCGGGAAGTAATAACTGGTAATGACTCGACGTCACCATGAAATGTAGTGACTCGTTACAACCTTGGGTATTCTAGAAGCGCTAGTTGTCATAAATATTGTCTTTATATCAAATTTATTAAGTTGTTAAAGCATTTTGTGGTGTCTTTCTTACTGACATAGCCAACATTTCTGTATTAATATGCAGTTACCACGACAAGATAAAACTGCAGTTTAAAGCGACCAAGTTGGAATAATCTGGCAATATGTACAAGCTTAGCAAACTTCTCATCCTTTCATTTCATTTGTCCCTCAAGTAACTGATACATCTTCCATACAAACACATCGACTAATTACTTCTCAACTGGCAGCCAGCCTAAGCACTTGCTGATAATATTTGTTTCAGGGTAGAGTATTATTCATCGACAAACAAAGTGCGAGGTGAACCTAGCTGATAAAAGAGATGCAGGTCTACGGTGAGATGAAAAGTAACATACCATTTCAAGTTGTTGAAATGTTCAGCCTGTTTGGTGTAACATTAATTAAACATTGAACATTTATTCAACATAAAATGTATCTCGTGTTGTACAAGCACGAGACACTAAAGATACCACAAAATGCTATAACAACTTAATAAATTTGATATAAAGACAATATTTATGACAACTAACGCTACCAAAACACCCATGGTTTTAGCGAGTCACTACATTTTATGGTGACGTCGAGTCATTACCAGTTATTATTTCCCGATTTGGGTCAAGTCATGGACTCAAATCACCGTATGATCTCTATGGGAGAGGGGGGGAGGAGGGGACTTATTCGAGTCAATTCACTCTTGACATGCGGTGACCCAAGCAATGACTCATTACAACCATTCTCCAATTTAAAAAGACTCCAATCCATTAGTGACATATTGCTAATTTTACCATAGACGGTACAGTGACCCGGGTCAACCTACTCACACCCAAGGCAGGAAAATTACTTTGGCTGACCTGACTCGACTTGAAAATGGAGTAATTCATTACAATACTTCCCTTAAGAAATAATATTTCATGTTTTAATTTCAAAATTAGCAAAAAATATATCTCTGGGATTTTATAAATCCTGTATTTTCAGGAAAGTCATCTTTCATAAGCAAAATGCAGATAGATCTCTTCCCTGAAATTAAAGAATCAGTTATATTTTGTCAAAAAAAACGCACTTACCTTGTTCAATAATGTTCTGTAAGCCCAGAGCGCCAGCTAGTACTGTAAAACCGGGGTTGCTCACAACCGAAAAGTTACAGAGCATTTCAATCTGACCCCAACGATGGGCTCTTTCTTTAAGTTCTGTTGTGACCTCAGTAAGTATCGACCTGAAAAAAATCACCCCCAAAAAAAATAAGTAATGAATTGAAAGTAATTCACATTCATGAATAATAGTGATTCAAAATCAATTATATCTTCCTGTCTTGCAATTCAGGTTATTATAACAGAAAGTAGGTACAAAGTAAAGGATATATGCGAGAGGAGTGCATTTCCATAATCAAAAGGGTGAACCTATTTGGCATATTATATCCTCCTTCACAAATAAGGACATTTCCTGCGGATATTTGCGAGCAGATAAATGGGTGCTATTTATAAGTAACTGTGCATTCATTAATACAGTATTTGTGCAATAGGAGAAGAAGTCCATTCTGACGACCAGAGGTTGAAAACAAACATGGTGTGGGGGGAGGGGTGTACTCTTGAAGAGGACCGAATCAGATGAGATTGAGAGATGGGAAAATGCAATTAAATGGCAAAGTGGCAAGTCTGTGAGACGGGACGTAATTTACCAACAAGATTTCCATTCGAGGTGAGGGCAGTATTACAGTATTTAAAAAAAAAGAAGACATTTGGACTTTGATATTTGACGAAAATGCTTAAAACCATCTCCAAAAAACATTTGATCGACGTCCTCATATATTATCTTCGATACCATAACGCAATTTGAAAACTCGGCCAATGGCCGAAAATTGCTCATCTGGCGATTCTTGTCTTAAATTTTTCTAAGGTGGACACAAAACAGAAATCCAATCCACAAAGCAAAATAAACAGAGCCTTTCATTTATCGTTTACAGTAAGCTAACCTGGCTTTCTGCATCTTCGTTTCCACTTCATCCATGGAGTTGGTGTGGGCCATTCTGAAAGCCCCAATTAAAGTTCCTCTCTTTCTTCTCAATTTCAGGCACTGAAACCAGAGGGGAGAAGAACATTGCAGTGAATTCTAAAACTCTACAGTCATTCAATTCTCACTCTTTCAAGGAAGACTTACTGATGTTAATCGTAGCGTAACCGTTGTTCACATTTTATACATTTACATCTCTTACTCCTTTTCAAAGGAGATAGTTACCAGTGTCTTGCCACCAGTATAACAGGGGGGGGGAGAGGTGGGGGAGGGGTACCTGTAACTGGCTCCAAAACTTGGGGCAGGAATTTAAGCAGCAAATGTACCAGAAAGGAGGTACTTTACATAACTTAGCTTTACAGCAAAAGTACCCAGAACACTACATGTTAAGGTTGCAACAATCAGTAATTTCTCTATCTCTCGTTCACTTCATGAAGAAATTCAATTTCCCTTTTTTTCCTTTTGTCTTTTGATGTCACTAATTTTTTTTTTTTTTAGAAATTAAAATCCCTCTGCAAGGGATGGATGAGATGGGGTTGGCAGAATAGAATGACAGCTTTACCACAGACATGCCAGAATATATCTATCAATGCAAAAAAGAGACATATATCCTTATACATTACTTATTTCTGAGAATATATCAATTCTGTTCTTGACTCACCACCTCTTTGGCTTCGTAGAGCTGCCTCTCGGCGATACTCTTCTTGACCGAGTGGTGTCTCATTTCTACCTCGTGTGTCAGCTGTAACCACTGTTGGAGGAGAGACGGAGGGGACCAGCCCATCAGTTCATCCAGTTGGCGCTCTGTCTCCTGCAGAGCGCTCCTCACCTGAAAGATAAGAGAGGGGGGGGGGGACAATAATGACTATTTCGATTAAACAGTGGCGGAGCTAGGGGTATTGGTCAGGGGGGCCGAGAATGGTCTGTAGGGGCGCTTTCGACACTATCTAAGCGGAGCGCCAACACAGGTGGCCCGGAGCGTACAGAAATTTTTTGAGTAAAGATACTCCCTAGATCGCCGGAAATGACCCTTTCCGAGCCTTGCTAGTTTGCAGATCATGTGACAAATGTCAATAGGTACATGAGAGCACAATACCAAAGTCAATAACCGCGAATAAGTAAAAAGTGGTAAAAAGCTGAAAAGGGCGCCAGCAGTCCATTTGAGTCCGTCAGGGGGGGGGGCATCAGCCCCCCTGACTGTATGGACGCTCCGCCACTGCGATTGAACCACAAAACGAAAGGAAACATGAGCTACCGTGATAGGTTTATACGTAATCATTTCTTCCTGTGTTATACCTTTCCAATATCTCCTTTTAAACTGCAAATTTGTACTGAAACCAATCCACATTCACCACTTTACAGCCCAAATACGGCCTCTGTTAACTGAGTGGGCCACCAAAATGTGCACCAGGAACATTTTGAAGCCAAATTACAGCCACAGAAAACATTACCTCATCCTTTCTTCTGCCAACAATTGCACTAATATTATATAAATAAATATAACAAATAATATCAATTTTATGAAATAACAGTGAGAGTATTCAACATGGCGAGTTGTAAAGAGACAACTTCGTCACAATGAAATTAGTAAGATGCTAGATGATGGATTAAAAACATATACCAACTTGCTAATGAGGGCATAGCAAAACCACATATACTTTCTTAGTACCACTGAGTGGTATGAAATTATTTGTGATATATAACACGTCTTGGTCGGAGCCCACTGGAATCGTTCCCTGAAACATAAACTTACTATTTACGACATATCAATACCTGCACTAATTCCTCTTACTATTTATGACATATCAATACCTGTACTAATTCCTCTTCAGCCAATCTCAACTTTTCCACGTTGTGTTCAGGAGTATTCTCACTCCCGATGTCAGACTTGCGGACTTGTCTAAGTCTCTCGGCCTCTCTCTTGGCTTTATTTATCTCGTCCTTGAGTTGGGCTTCCATATACTGCTTCTCTCTAACGGCACATTCATGTTCCTCCCTCGCGGCATCGAGTCTACGAAAGACAAGAAAATAAAAAGAAAGAACTAGTATGAGAATTGAATAAAAAAGTACATCATTAAACAAAGACACTGCAATATTACATGACTACAAAGACATGACAAACCCTATCACAACCTTTAGAAATTTCCTCAATGGTCACTGATGTGAAAGGGTAAAGGAAAACAAAAACTATCACAAGCAACTGGTTGTGACAAACAAAAAGTAATGTACTTTAAATTGGCTCATTTGGCAGCCAATTGTTCGGTCAAGCAGAGTGCTAACGTATCATGGAATCAATCACTCAGCAGCTATTTGCCATGCACATGTCTGAGTACAGCAGTACAGGTTCGGAGTACAGAATAGCACTCTGTACCATGAATTTGTTTTGGTTGAGGAGTACAAATATAGTTATGCTGTACACCATCGACATACCTTGGGGACAGCTAACGTGATTGTACAATCCAGTTCTAACCTTCAAGATCAGTGGTGATACCAGAACTTCAAGAGTTGTGGGGAGGGGGAGGGGAAGTGGATAGCAAGGCAACAGTTTGGGGGGTGTCAAACATTTTTGGAAGTGCAAAAATGCATCCCATGAAGTGTTCATGACAGGTAAATTTAGGGGTAGAGGAATATCAGCACCTGGGAGGGGACACCATGGGGACAAGATTCATGATTGGATGAAATGCTCCCCCCCCCCCCACTAGAATGTCATTCAATAGAGGGCAACGCTATAAAAGCATTGTAATGATAAAGTACAAAGAAGGGTCTTAACTGAACTTTATGCATATCTATGGTTCTTACCTACTGTGTGTTCATAAGGAAAGAACCTATGTAACATACATGTTAACTATACTAACAGTTGGTATTACAAACAAACATGTTGTGTAAGAGCATCTGACAATGGATACACGTTTTATTCACCAGTTGATGCTTTGACTTCTTGTAAGGGAGGAAATCCCACACGGTGGTACCACAGGATTGCATCTTTTCAATAAATGGGGCTCATTAGAAGATGAACTTTTACATAATAAATGTTCAAAAGGTATAGTCGTACTTCAGTGTGAATAGGCATTTCAATAAGATAGTACACCCTCTCTGCAATGTGTTCTTCACTCAACTATATCGCTAGAGGTAAGCCATGTAGAATAGAAAAAAAACTGATGAAAGGAAAGTCTTCTGGAAGCCTTGATGAGGTACAACCTCTTGAAGCCTTGATGAGGTACAACCTCTTGAAGCCTTGATGAGGTACAACCTCTTGAAGCCTTGATGTGGTACTACCTCAAATTGTATGAATAAAATCACATCTTTGTCAGAGATATATATATCTTGGGCTACATTGGGTAGTAGTTTCTAACAGTTTCAGAGGAATTTTAACAATTCACTATAAATGTCAGGACCTTGTGAATTATGACAACCACCTTGCGGTAGTGTCAAAGGTCACACCGTTAAACAGAGCAGCCCCCCTACGACTTACTTATCCTGCATCTGTCTTAAGGAGTCTTCTGCTTGCTGAAGACCTTCAAGTTCGTTCATGATGTGGTTCCTCGAATATCTATGTTGGACGAAAGCAAACCAGCAGCCTCCGAGAGCGATGATTAAGGAAAGGACGAGGACCCAGTCTTTGATGTAACTATTCATAGCTGTAAAATCAGATGATAAATAGTACATCAATAAATGAATGAACGAAATGGATAGATAGACAGATGGCTAGATGAATAACTAAAGAGATAAGCAAAGCTCTTAATGACCAGGATAAACACGCCAGAACCAAACTGTTCACCGATACTCAACACAGTGGTTTTTTGTGTGGGACCAACAAGGACACACACAAACTAAAACATGAAATTCACCAAAGCCATACTTAGGGAATTATGGTGTTGACTAGGTTTTTCAGAATTTTACCTTTGATGACCTCAGATGACCTTTGACCTCTATGAGTCTTATACAACAAACCAAGATGAATTCACGTACCAAGTATCAAACTAATCCATAGTGTAAAATTTTGTGTTACCCTGATTATAAACCGAGGGTCTCATATACAACTACACACACACAGCCACACACACAGCCATGCCATCACGCATACATCCATGCCATCACACGCACATCTACACACACACTGCCATGCCATCACACATACATCTACACAACACAGCCATGCTATCACATATACATCTACACAAACACAGCCATGCCATCACACATACATCTACACAAACACAGCCATGCCATCACACATACATCCATACAGCCATGCCATAACAAATACATCTAAATGCACACACAGCCATGCCATCACCCATTCATCTACACACACAGACATCCATGCCATCACATATACATCTAAACACACACACGGCCATGCCATCACATACACATCTATACACTCACACACATGCCATCACACATACATCTAAATGCACACACAGCCATGCCATCACACATTCATCTACACACAAACACAGCCACCCAATCACACATTCATCTACATACACACAGCCATGCCATCACACATACATCTACACACACAGCCATGCCATCACACATTCATCTACACACACAGCCATACAATCACACACGCATGCCATCACACATACATCTAAATGCAAACACAGCCATGCCAGCAACATCAGCAAGGAAATAAAACAGATGGATAAGAAACCCACACAGTCTTGATCAAATTATTTCCTTTCTTCTTTTATCGCTCTGTCGTAAAACAAGAGAACCTTTTTATCATGCAAAACTGGTTGGCCAGAACAATAACACAAACAACCCACTCCCTGCTACCTAAATTTTACTGGTATCTCCAAGTTACTTCCACAGTTTCTGTTACAAGCAGTGCTATACAAAATGTTGCACAACATATCCAAATAATGACATTATAAAACCAGCACAGTGCAACCGCACTTATTATAGTTTGGATCCTAGAGTCACTGTATCAGATCCCAAACTAAGGTATGTTTGAACAGTGAACGATTTCTAAAGAAAAGACAAACAAAGACAAACTTCCGGGTGGTAGATACGGAAGGAGGAATTAGTGGGCGTGGCCCAGGGAGCGAGGGCGCAGTGCTAAACGTTTCCAAATGTGTTGTTAGGTAGATAGGAAAATGAAATTGTGGACTGGGAGACAGGTAAGAGAGTAGCGAAGTAAATCTTTTCTCACAGCCCTTTCTCTACCCCCCCCCCATCCCCACTCGTTTTTAACCTCCCAATGAAGTTGTCAGATATTGTTTATGGTGCAACCAATTCCACACATTAAACCACAGAGTCATTTCAGTCACATTTTATGAAAATTGATTTATACAGCTATAATATATTTGTAGACTAGATGAACAGTACTAAAAGCATAACAAGAAAGCTGTACAGCTGGATACAGACTTGTGCATGATACAGAGTTCCCTACTGCAACAAATGGTACATAAATGGGCTTAGTCAGTGTTACATGTGAGTATCTTTAAAACTTCTTTTCGCATCAAGTTTTACTGAGAGATGTAAAGATTACCATCAAATTCGATATATATGTATATTTTCCCCCATTTTTTGCTATTTTATGTTTTTGGTAAACCATGTAGGTTGATATTTTTAACATAAACTTGTATCTGGTTGCAAGTCCACCCACAGCATTTCAAATTCCAGACACAACTCATCTTCCTAAACTTGTTTACAAAAACAAATTCCAGGAGAAAACTTGTAAACTAAAACCATTTACAATTTTTCTTATGAAAATTGTAAAGAAAACTTAAGGTTCCAGAGATAAAAACTCTTTTCATTTTCCTTTATTTTTATGACAAAGGTCACAACACATGGTAGCAGCTTACATAAAATCTTGATACCAATACTGGTCACAAAAGAAGCAAATCTTTGATTTCAACTTAAATAGCCAAATCCGTCTCTTCCATAAAACATCCACAAAGGTTGTAAATGAGTCATCCCTGGAGCATGACTTCACCAATGAGGGCTGAGAACCATACAGTACCGCCAATAAGTAACTTGGTAAAGATTAGCGCAAAACGCAGCTTAACTGCAATTAACCTCGCTCCAAATAAAGGAACGCTACTTTCCCCGCACTCCAAATAAAGGAACGCAAATTCCCCGCGCTCGCTATTCACCACCGACACAATGGGAGTGAACCGATCGATACAACGCTATTCATAGTGTGGAGGTAGTGCTGGGCGATATTTGCTTTTTACCGTCACGATAAATAGTTCAAAAGTTATCGCGATATTTCGATATTTACGATAATTTCCCCCTAACAGAATTAGCGTAAATGTCGAGCTTTGAGTGGACGGAGAAAGAGAGATATATGGAGGGACATTCAAAGAGAATATCTGAAAAACCTTACGATATTTTTCACAAATACTGATGCTTAGATAAGTGCTTACTCACAATCAACGAGCCTCCCCGAAATTCGCTCCGCTTACGTAAAACTTCTATGTATATATGACACGTGGAAAAACACGAGTTTTTACACACATAATTCCCACTGACATTGGTAACAGAACATAAGTAGGTCATCGACATTCGAACTTGACAACAAGTTCATCGCACCGTGGGAACGACACAACAAATTGAACATGATGTTACATTTTCCCGCCATCTGGACGCCGAGTGTAAATTTGGTGTAATATGCAAATTATGAATGGTACTGTGCTGCGCGAGTAAAACTTGTATTAAACGAGAATAGTTTCGTGTTGAAGGGGAAAACCTTTCTTATACGTGTTTATTTTATTCCCCGATATGTTCTGGTTACCAGAAGTAATAAAAAGCAAGAAGGAAACTTTGTGTTTTATCCTTTCGGGAAATTCGGGGTTACATATCATTTTTAGTAGTAACATCAGGCCTCGTGTTTTGTGTGGACTTTAGGCACATTACTGTAGGCTAGGAAACGTTGCACTGATTTATAGAGTACTGTTCATAGGCTTACGAATACGAGACAAGACTCGGTGAATTGGATATTGTTCGCTGTTTCGCTATGTATAGACGTTCCACTGACAATCGTTTCTTGGCGAGTTGCCAAGTTTAACTAAGAACAAGTGTTTCACGCACATTGTAAGAATGTTATACAGTACTGTAGCATGCAAATCATCAGACGACAGCCTGCTGTACCAATGATTTTCCTCGTACAGGTAAAATGTGAATTCCTTTTTTGGGGGTTTTAATGGTCAACTATTTTGCGCACATATTTTTGCGCGGACATTTGTATTGTATGTTGAATTTAAACAGTTTAAGATACATGCTTAACACCGAGTATAAACCTTTGGTCTTCCTTCTACCAGCGACGATCGATATTCTTTTGTTACCGGATTGGAAGGAATTAAGTAGGATTACAGCCATTGATCGTCTGACGGTAACAATGAACTTTACACTTCTAGCGGGCATGAATAGAATTAGGGAAGCCTTCCGACGGAATCTGCGCTCTGATAAACAGTTCCCCGCAATTACCCGCATTTAAATGCATTTAAATGCGGGTTTTAACAAAAGATAGAGCGCGGTTAAATGCACTGAGCGCAAAAAAAGAGCGCGGTTTACCAAGTTACTTATCGGCGGTACTGTATAACAACTACAGTATATACTAGACCACAACATATATCATGCACTCTCTGTAGGACTGTGTTAAAATTGTCCAAGACATCTGCCAAGATATTCACAAGAAACAGGTGTCCGTGGACAAGGCTGGCGTTGTGTAAACGTTGGTAGAGTTTGGGGTTCGCAAATTTGTTTCCAAAAGGGGGAATGACTGGTGGACTGTTATTTACGCTGTTTTTGGCCATTATTTTAGTCAATTTCAACCTTCACCTCCGTAGATGACAGACTAGTCACCCTGAATTTATTGCATGCCTATTAAAACACTTTTGTGATTAATAACAGATCTCAAGTAAAGAAACAACCTTCTCTAACGTTCTCAACTTCAATAAAAAAAACAGAACACTTCCAAAAATTATGAAAGCCATAATTTTCTTCTTTACATAAATTGCTTGCATCCATACTTCAAAGGCAAATATTGCATTTACTAATTCACCAAAGAACCTAAAGTTCCATTTATTTGCAAATTATGCAATAGGACAAAGGGCTTAATGGTTGATGATTGTCACTAATGCAACATTTGGTATACAGAAGACTCTGAAAATTTTGCCTGCCTTTTGCCTGACTTTTTTCATTTTCTCGTTTTGTTTTTTATCTTCTTGCATATATAGAATTATCTAGATATGAAAAACAATGCATAATATCAGGATATTGCAATATCACTGCTTTTAGATGTGAGCAGCCCATTCATTACCATGGT
>KN886354.1:66396-84423 GCA_000934455.1 Apostichopus parvimensis
AAGGGAATGTTTGCACCTTATCTAGTCAGAATGAATGATTGAGAGAACACTGTTAAGATGTGTTACTCTGTTAAGATGTGAGGCTTGTACATATATACATACAAATGACATGATTGCATACGCAGGGATCATAATACACGGCATACATCTGCGATATGTTGACCCGTACATTTCTCCTCGGGGACTTCGAGCTGGGAACGTCAGACCTACGAACAATCTTGTTCCAGTACGTGCACGCACAAAGACCTATGGAGCTCGCTCGTTTGCCGTCGCCGCCCCGATGCTATGGAACGCAACACCAATCAATATCGGCGCATCTACAGAATGTCCACAAAACATTTCAAGATACAACTGAAAACATTCCTCTTCGAAGTGGCCTATGAAGGTCACGATTTTGTCAATTATTTGTCTTTCTACTCTGTACTTTTTCAGTTGTGTATGTTTGTCTGTGTTGTTTTTTAGGTTTCTGTGCTTTTTTTTTGTTTTTTCCAGCACATCGAGATGTTTTTAATGATTTTTGCGCTTTATGAGAACTGTATATATATATATTATTATTAAGGCATTCATATTCAACACATTCCACTGCATTTCTACTTACGCTTACAAGAAACTATGTCACCCATTTGGATATGACTGTTCTTAAGTCTTTAAACTACCACAATTAACACAAGTGAACACAAGTTAACTATCACAATTTTGGCACCAAACATTTTGGATTATGTTAATATGTGTTCCATTATTTAAGATTCTCATTGGGAGAGCTTCACTGTCCATGCACGGTGTTAGTGGGTGTTATTATTATTATCTGGTACGACTCTTGACAATGAAACACTGCACAATAAACAGCACTGCAGAAACAGAAAGCATAATAATTCATGAGTACTGTAACAGCTGTGACTATCAAATAGAACCTATTAATTCTAGAAATATGATAATTAGTACTTACTATATCTATTTGCTTAAGTCAACAAGTACAATCTTAAGTAAACAAGGACAAAGTTAACGAACCACATTGCTAAACAATACAGAATGAATTTCCTCAACATGATACTACAGTAGTTTCCCATATATGCGTGTGTACAACGTATGTGGGTGTGAATGTATCTATGTACAGTATGTAAATCTGTACGTATACATGTATTACATTAAGTACTGTTCATGTACATGCAATGTAGTACAAATGTACCTTTATATATGATGTGTGTAAAACTAAATGTACAATTAAAAATTCTTTATTTTTAACAAAATTTTATTATTCATAACATCTTTTTCGGGGAATAC
This sequence comes from Apostichopus parvimensis, assembly GCA_000934455.1. Taxonomy (NCBI): domain Eukaryota; kingdom Metazoa; phylum Echinodermata; class Holothuroidea; order Aspidochirotida; family Stichopodidae; genus Apostichopus; species Apostichopus parvimensis. The sequence goes on from KN886354.1 coordinate 67,678, forward strand.
CCTGCACCCTTCTTTCCCCTTTCCTGCTCACATCATTCTCTCATTAGTTCAACTGGTTTCTCGGTACTATTTTAACGTCAGAAATGAGTCAATGCCTTCAAGCAAATTCATATCACATTGTGCCACTTCACTGAGAAATGTACTGGTGCATGAAACATTGTAAAGGCTGTGTTATTTAAGGTCTTTTCATTTTAAATTATTCATGCAAAATGCTAGGCGGTGCAAATTTGAATGCACAGTTCTACAATAAAAATAACATGTATAAGTTTATGTGTTCACACACTGCGAAGAATTGTGCATTTTATAGAGCTCTCTCATTAATAATGATATATACTGTACACGAGTATAGTACGGCACGCACTTACAGTAGTAGTACCGTGCTGTATATTTCAAAATTGAAAAAAAAAAAAAAAAAAATCAATTCTCAGCCTCTCAAGGAGATGATATATGATTATAGAGACTTTGGCAAGAATTGTCAAGTCTGGATAGGGACTAAAGTAGAAGAGATGTATTAAAATGATATATCATAAGAGACTTTGATAAAGAAATTGTCATTTCCGGGTAGGGACTAAAGTAGAAGAAACGTATTAAAGTACGGTATTAAAGTACGGTACAGAAGGCCACTGGGTATCTCTACATCTAGGATTTATTGGCAAGAGTCTGTAGTTAGGGGTATTATATACAAAAAAAAAAGATGAAAAGGAAAAAAGATTGTAGTCTAGACAAGTATCGATTGAAATACGGACTGGACGTTTCAACCATGATACGCTTATTCCTTATAGACAGTCAGAGCAGTTTACTGTGTGAGATGATACGGTTACTTCTAAACGTGATTCTATTAATTTAATTTCGCTGAATCGTGGATGCGATCAGTTCATCGGATCGGTACGGTTTGCTGCACATTAAATCTGGAAATAAACTGATCAAACGGGATCACAGGCTAAAACCCGATTAAAATTGGTTATCATGTGGATACATCCATCAGCAAATTTATAAGCTATGCTGATGCCAACTTGCTTGTCCAATGTTATATTTATCATGGGAGGGAAACGTCTTCGGTTGTGCACACACAGATATGCAATTTCACATTATACTACAATTCCTTGAACACAAAGTATGTATGATTGGTCACAGGTTCATGATCATTGGTTGTTTGAAATTTCCTTCTCTCTCAAAAGCCATAGATGGAAAGGAATGCAAAAACCAATGAATAGGACACAATATTTTGTAACCTGTGCCATGTTTGTGGTAACACGTAAAGTCAGTGTACTCTTACAGAATGAGATCATGACAAAAGGGAAAAAACACCAAAAAATTCTAGATAGTTTTATTATTATAGCGGGTATAGCTTTGCATGTTATTACATCTATTAAAGATGTATGCAGAGCTGACTGAAGTAATCTGATGGTACGGGAGAATCTGCCTGTCAGTAAGATGGTAATAACTAATGCATATATCTAGCTTTAATCGTCTATTAAAATTGAATGGAAGTTATTACTTCCAGAACAACCAAAGCCGAAACTATTATTTTTATTCCAAAACTAAAGTTATCACACAAACAAGGTAGAGAGGTAGAGGTACTAAAAACCTAAATTGGAACCCAAACCTCTAACACCCTCATCAAACTGATTCTGCCCAATAGGAAAAACAAATAAATAGTAAGGAACTTCTTTTGAATTCTTTTAATTCAAAGAGTACATCTTTAGCCTTTCTCCCTATGATGCTCTTTGAATAAACTAGAGGGGATGACAACCAATTTTTATTTTATAATTTATCATTTCTGAAGCACAGCTCAGGAGTAGCAAGGACATTAAAAGCCTAAATAAAGATAAATCAAGTTCATCGCAACTTCGCGAGCCTTCTTCGGACTCAAAAACTATGAGCAGAATCGAAAGGTTGACACGCTGAACTATTCAACATATGAAAACAACAATGGTGTACAATAGTTATTAAATTGCAAAGGGTGGTTCCCAAAAGGTATTCACTTGGAGAGAAAAAAAGCAAACAACATTAGCAAAAAAACACACTCGTAGTTCTTTGTCATGTACACTGTAGTTCTTGGAACGTTTTGCTTTAAAAGTATATAGATATTAGTACAAGCACTCAGATGTTTGCAACATGTTTAATATAACAATACATTATACAAAACATGATAACCCCAGAACTTCCTTCTACAAGTATTATTTCTAATTCGACTTGACCAAGTTGAGGGTTTGTGGGACTTAGCCACAGCCTACAAGACATTAATCTCACTAATGAAGCATTTTTTATTGGTAATTTCGTCCACTTGTTCTAACGATTTGTAATTATCGCTGCCAACCGTTGATTAATACAACTCTATAATGAACTAATGCAGCTTTCACTGGACTTTGCATCCATAACAAGCATACAGCTGTGCAAACTAAACCAATGATGATTTACAGCTACGTTGTGTCATCCCCTTCTTTCCACTGCAATTCTGCTTTTTCCTATCTGCCCTAACGTAATCCTTCATCTGAATTACTTCGTCGCATCGTGGATATCCCATTGCATAGGTTAAGAGGGAGGTTGAGTTGTCTGTTTAAGCTGTCACAACATAGCGGTACAGGTTTTAAGTTTCTTAAAGCCGACATGATATTCTTGTATAGTCTAACACAGAGACTAGCGCAAGAACAAAATAAATCTCCAATTGGCAGGTTTTGATGCCTAATGTTACACTGACTTATATGGAACTGACTTTAGTACTGTACCTTATGTATGTAAGCAACATCATACACACATTATGACATAGCCTATCTTAAAACAGTACCATTTAATTCACAGTGTGGCCATTGTATGTATGTGATTGGTTGATAGGGATACACGATTGTACAGTAATGTCACCGTTCGGTAGTATACCGTCAGACATTACAAACTAACATCTAGTTTTAAGTTTTAAATCATCAGCTAAAATTTCTCTCCATTTAAGTTTATGCGATTAGTACCAAAATGTGTTGCTTACAAGGTGTATCTATGGGCTCTATTCAAGGTCAATGAATTAGGAAGACCAAATGTTAGGATATTAAACCTGCCAGAAATTGCCCATCATTTACCTCTTTTCAACACATATAGTAATTATGTCCACAAAGAATAATGTCAACTGAAGCAACTGTTTACAGTATTTAGCAGTACAAGCTGTATAAATGAAACAATATTAACTTAAAATAATATCCCATAGTAGTATTGTATTAACTGAACACCAAAAAGGTCAGTTTATAAGCCAAGCAAACTTGTACACAATCGTCCATTCTCCACAGTGTTTAGCAAACAGAATTAAAAGGTCACAAGTCAAATTTATTTCTGCCATTAGAAGTTCAGACAGGAGTAAACATCCATATTCCGATTGTAAACAGTCTCGAGGCAGATGACTCTACATTCCTGGTGGACAGTGGTTGTACTTCTGACATATCCTTTCCTTCTCCCAACATTCTCTCTCCCACCCCAACCCCCCTCCCCAATACAACTCCTTTAATCCAACCAATCAATATTTGGTTCATATTCTCTGAACATCAGAACTTGCTGAGAATAGGCCAATTTTTTTACAAATTGTAAAAAACAATGTCAAAATTCTCTTTTTAAATTGAAACATTGTCCTGAACTGTCATGAATGCTGCAGTTGAAAGACAAGCTGACACCACAAATCAGCAAGGTGTTTTAACTCACAATGGTAGACCTTCCAGAATAACTACTATATATACTGTAGTGTAGAAGGCAATGACATCAAATCAATATATGCCTAGTACCTATGTGTTAACTATTGTGTACAGTACCTGTGGTATAGTACAGCAGTTTATGGGAATATATATATGTGGCGAGTGGATCCAAATTTGAGAGGATATTAAGCACAGTACTACACATACTTCTACAAAAAAAATGTGAAAGTGAAGTGGACGGTGCTTTTGTTGCTGGTTTTTGTTGTTTACTATTCTATACCAAAATTTGTTACAAATACAATTTATTAGCTTGACCAACCATTTTCTTTTTTTCCTTTTTTTTTTAAATAATGAAGAATGATCATCAAGCTTTTTCACAATTTTTCTAATATTTTTGGCATCTGACTGATTTGACTAAGTTATGAAAAGTATCCAGTAAACAAAAACTATTTTAGAATATAAAAGATTTTTATTTTTATTTAATTAAGAATGCCATACTTGGCATCCATTTGAATACCAAATCGTACAAGGTGTGTAACGGTTCAAGAAAATCGTCTCTTGAGTTGTTGCTTGGTAGGTTTTGTTGCAAAAAAAAAAGAGATTATGAAACGCAGAACATTGCTTTAACTACATGACTGTATAGATTGTCCCTCGGACAACCTCGCCGACATCTGTCGTTGTCTGACGAGAGAGTGAGTCACACCAGACCACCGGAAAATGGTTGCAAACCAGCCTTGACATTTACTAGTTCATACTAACTAACATTATTAGGTAGTTCTTGCTGTTACAAGAATGTGACCAGATCTAGTGAGTATATATACGTAGATATATCCAATATATGTACTGCACAAAGCATTCATGAGTCCTACTGTATTATAAACCAAGTCTTGCAAATAAACACTGGCATGAAATGCCACACAGTTAAACAACAATTCAATTTAAAAATGGACTAGAAACACTTCAAAATTCTTTGAAATACTGTATGTCATCAGGTTCATATTTATTTATTTTTGTAGAGTGTATAAAACTGTGTAGACTGAGTGACTTGTAGCTTGTTTAAATATCAGTCCTAAGCACCAAGAGTAAACAAATAACAAATTCAGTAAACAATTTATTTACTTTAGATTGTAATCGAGTCAAGCATCTGTTCTGGAAGGATCCGTACTTGAAGGTTTCCAAACGGTAGTTCTCCTATCCTGATACATACAGTAGTAGACTGTACGATAGTCAGGTATATGGATTCACTCCACTTTTTGAAGCAAATTTTGAGAATGATTTCTCGAGAAAGAAATAATGTTGCATAAAATAGCAGATGCATTTAATTTCGCTTTCATATACTGTGTATCTTTCAAAGAAAGGGTTGCAGGCTGATCGGGAGGACAACTTAAAAGTTCCTTTGAGGTTGTCCAATTGACATTATTGGCCGTCCAAAAAAACAAGCCATGCAGTAGATAGCAAACAAAGATCCTTGGGAACCGTTCCGATTGAATTAAGTCGAAGAAGAATCCACATAATAAAACGAACGATGTAGGCCATTTGGGTGGTAGAATGAGAAAGAAGGGCATTGACCATAGGGTTCAGTCATAGAGGGGCGCACAGTGTTAAGAGGTTACCAGTTCACTCTAGGCAAAAAAGTACAATGGGAGTGCTAAGGTTGTGGGGAGACAGATAAGCAAGAGCAAAGTAAATATGTCTAAGTCTTTATATGATTTAACTGTCGACTAGAGCAGCAATGCTGTAGAATCTTTATACTTTTGAAGAAAAAAAAATAAGAAAAAAAAAACCTGGTCGAATTCCTCTGCACAGAGGGCAGTGCTGTGCCGTGATAAACCGTCTTTGTTGAACTAGGTAGACGGGAAAGTGCACTTGTTGATAGGAGACAGGTAAGTGTGAGGACAGAAGGGTGAGGTGAGAAGTTTGTGAAGTACTGTTAAAAACAAATGTCAGCATTCAACATAAGCCGTTGATAGCAGATGTATTAAAGACCAACCACATCGACTGGAACAGAAATACTCTAAAATTCTAAGGAAAAAACTTAGTTGATTTGATTCATAATGAAGTGGCCTTTCGTATTTCACTGCTACGTTGAAGTAACTTACCAAACAAGGTACGACATATTCTTCCCAAATCTGATTACAAAGTCTGTGGAAACTTTACGGATCATCATAGTTTTTGCTGCTCTCAGATATCTAGGCAGTTTAGCGGTAAATCATTTACCCATTTGGTTAAGGCGTGTAAAAGCCTGCTGTGTGGGCACTACAGTAGTACTTGCAAAAGATCACTACTCACTTGAATGAAGCAAGAGCAACTAATGCATTCAAATTCAAAAAAATCTGATATATTATTTGAATGACATTTGATCGTTATTCTTAACCATTAATGAACTGTAAAAGAATGAGTTTTAAAGGCATGTAACAAACCTTTCTTTTTGTTTGAAAAATGCTTGCTTTCAGGCACAACCCTTAATGTACTACACTGCACCCTTAACCTACACATCTATCAAATTTGCTTGAATTCAGACTTAAAATTACCTGAATAATCTTCATTCAAAATGACCGCAGATGATGGCCGCACCCCTTCTCTACCTGGTATAGTCTCTGCCGCCACAGAAGAAGAAACAAATATTGCTGTCCAGCAGAAATTCAGCGGAAAAAAAGCACCGTTGACATAGTTTACATGTTCCGTGTGGAATGTCATAAAGAATATGAAAGTTATCAGTGGTTTGATCCGGCCCATACTGAATTATCTGCAAAGAAAACCAAAAAGTACCGATTATGAATGATTAGCACTGCCAGCAAACATCTAATGGCCTGCCATGCCTATTTCAAATCTTGCATGAAATATGTCGTATGTATCTACATTAAAAATTTTCAGACAGCTAACAGTATATTTAACATCCATAATAAAACACCTTGAGAAAGGTTGTACTTTTCGAAATTTCAGATATGACCCTCACCCTGTTCAGTAGCTACAGTAAATTAATAGCAAACCCTGACCCCCTTAATAGGAATTATGGTTTGCACTAATTTTGCTTCAATGCTATGTATGCAGTCGATATATATCTGGAATGGATTATAATCACACAACTTCCACCAAATTAAACGAAATGCTTTTGTGCTATCCACTGTCATTGCACTTCCAAGTTCAACTTGATCTTATTGATGGTATCCTACTAAAATTGTTTCACGATGGACATGTCTGATGCTTTTTATGACTTGATAAACCTCTTCACAGTGAGAGATAAATTAATGATATATGGCTTCTAAGAAGCTATACCATATGGAGATCTGATGAGAGCTTTAAAGGTGTATAATTCTTTTAGCTTAGATCTTCAAGATTTGCTAAATTTTGCTGAATATTGCTTTAAAAAAAAGGGGGGGAGGGACTTTTTCTGTAGGTTCTTACACCTTCCAAAATTTTCTTGTGGAATTACATCAAAGTTATCACTATTATTTGTTTCATCACATAGTATAACAAGGTGAACAAGACAATATAACTGCAAATAAGTAAAAAATGATATGGCTTCTAAGAGGCTATACCATATGGAGATCTGATGAGAGCCTTAAAGGTGAAGAATAATTTAGCTTAGATCTTCAACATTTGCTAAATTTTGCTGAATTTTCTGAATATTACTTTATAACAAATGGGGGGTGGGGAGGGATTTTTTTTCTGTTCAAGGTTCTTATACCTTCCAAAATTTATAAGTAATAATGAAATTAGTAATATGGACAGAGCTCAACCACACATCAAACTTGTCAGTAGGCCTTCCTTTCAGTTTCACATTCACAACACCTTTTCTGGCAAAGTTACCCTATACAATCATTCTAGGCTAGAGGCTACTACTAGTGTGATGGTATATGGTAAATTTGCGATAGTCAATGCATTAAAGTTGTTTTAAAATATAGCTGAAATGATGATTTGGCTGATTTTGCACAGTAGTTTAGTTCCATCCTTCAGCTATGTGATTTCATCGATAGTTTGACCAGATTCTGCCAGAAATAGCAAGAATTATTATTGTACAGGTTATGAATCAAACTGCTCAAAACAAGGAAAAATTTCCCAAGCTTTGCACATTTGTGGAAATTTGCTGTACAGGCCTAGCCTACTGCCGTTAAAACTTCAATGGTGAATAATCCACAGAGGTGCTTAATTGCAGAATACCCTGCAATTCTTGAATACCACAGATTATGACTGGAAGTTCCTATAGGCCTAGGCCTACTTTGGTAAGCAATTTATTTGTCGTTCTCAGAAAGCCATGTGTGTGTATCATGACTGTGAATTGTGAGCTGCAGGGTATTTTGCAATTGCTCCCACAAACTTTCCTTAAAATACAACTTTGCTGTTTTCTTGTTTCAAATTTCTGTCAATGACAGTGGTGATACTGGTGAAGAGCTGTGGCCATTCAACCAGAACAAACTAGGCCTAGGCTAACTTTGTACTTTGTTGATAGGTGCTTACAAAGTTACAGCCTAACTTAGTCTTAGGCACTTGACACAACGTTAGGCATAACTTCTCAAACTTACACTTGGGCATATATGATAAAACTCGTCTTCCAAAGAAAATGTTTGCCCTCTGGATTCGAGAGTGTTAAGGCACACTTTGCTGCTCCCAATGTTAGGTTACAAAATTGTTGCCAGGGTTCAACCTCAGACATTTCCGTTCATCGTCGTGATCTTCATTCAGTTGCAAAGACGGCAAGTTTTACGGTTTCTGTAGCACGAAACGTTAGCTCGGTATAGATATGGTATGGTCCCTTATACCAGCTGTGTGTGTCATGTTTTGCGCCGATTCTCCGCGTACACCTACACAGTTTTGATTTAGCGCCCTCAATTTGAACGATGTAGACCGGAAGTGATTCAAGAATGATACGTCGCATTCACAGGGTTTGAAGATTGCGTAGAAATATCCAATAAGTACAGAAAGCCTTCACATTTCATGAGAGAAATTTGAATGTGTAATAATTTGGAAGAATAAATTGGTAGAGTTGTATCATGTCCCTCTCACATCAGATTCATTCAATTAATTGATGTATTGATCCGTACTATCGCTATATATTTTATTATGTTCAATCAAATGTGTAATTACGCAATGACGTTCAACCACGTATACTTAGGGAGAGCAGACATACTGACTGATAGATATATTCCTCTAACATACGAAGACATTTGATAACAGGAGTTGGTTGTATGTTGAAATTTAGTGGACAACTGAAGTATTACTCGGGTGCCGACTGCAAGTTTATACGTGTCGCCCCATGGTGATGAAAGGACATCTAAAGGGTGTGAAGACTCGCGCACAAAGAAACGTCACATGCCGGTAATCTGACCTAGTTTCTATGAGGTGTAACAGAAGTGTTAGACACCACCATCGATCCCAGAAAATACCCACACAGCTTGCTAAAGTCGGTAATTAGACAAGAGTGTACAGTCAATACATTCAGCTACGGTCAATACCCACAACACAGTGTACATATAGCAGTGATGGACATCTCAGGTCTAGATTAAAGACAACAAGGTATCACGTTTCATTACTGTCTGCATTTTGTAGCGACAAAAACAAAGATCACCGGCTGCAAGCAACGAAAAGCTAACTTTTTCTGATGGCCGCACGTGGTTTGGCGCAAGTCTTCAATGCCTTTAACAATCGAAAGCAACTAAGGCGTTTATTCCCCAGCGGGAGTGGGGGAAGAGGTTGGCTCCTTTACATGGAAATTCCAGGCAAATGACAGCCAAAAATATTACACATATAAACCTATTTCATTGCATTGGGGGAAGGGGTATACCACAACAAGGAGTCTTCCAGAATTTTTTAAATACAATACCTAAAGATGCCGTTTCATGGCACCTGACAGCCCAAAATACTACCTTTTCCCAGCGGGGTGGGCGCCTCCCCCGTAACCCTTTATCCCAAGTTCCTACATCTATGGTTTTTGCCCTTCACTGGATATCATCGGTGCCGGGTAAATTAGGTAAAAAAATGTTACTGTCTGTCAAGGAAGACTGTTTTGAGGGTACAAGTAAAATAGCTGGCCTGGAAGGCAATTATTTGATCACATTTGGCAATCAACATAAGAGTATGTGGGAGAACCCAAATGGCTCATAAATTACAGTTAATTCACTTCAAGTGGCTTTTAAATTTGTAATTTTAGATCATTTTGATCTTTTAACTTGCGGAAGACCATTACAGAAGGATGAAACCATCTTGACATTCAAGCTCTTCCATATATATATTTAAGAAACAAAATCTGAACGCAAACAAAAAGCCAGAAATCAGGAGGGAAATCTGAGAGAGAAAAATAATTCTTTAAACAAAAACAAGAATGCCTTTATTTCTTTCGTTGCTGTTTATTTTGACCAAAGCTTCAAATTTTCTTTGCAACATTCTACAAATTATTTTATCTGACACTATTGATTATTTTATTTACAGTATCATAATAAAGGACTGTTGTAAAGATCCATCACAATTGTTAGTTGATTTAAGCCAGTAATACTTGCTACATCACATAATTTCAATAGTCAATGGGTACCGGGTACAAGGGGCAATAGTATAGCCTTGTATATTACAGAGGTTGAAGCAAACTACCCATTGATGTGGAATTGATGCGTTCCAACAGTGTTTGTCAAGCTGAAAGACATATCCAACCCCTTTGCAGGGTCTGGACCCCATTCATGCAACCCCCCATCACCCCCCCCCGGGCCTCATCCGTGTAATGTAATGTAGCTTTACTTTATGTTACTTGTTCAAGTTGTAATAGTCATACCTTAGAACCACCAGCAATTATCATACATGGCATTACCATTTTAACTATCTCCTCACCTCCCCCTCCCAATCTTATAAAGCATCAAGCACTACACATGCCCCTCCCCCCCCCAAAAAAATGATTTGTGATATATACCAGATTACAATCCCCCTCACTACCACCCCCCTCGGGTAATTATGCAACACCCTCCACATAAAAGCATTCCTGTTCCCCTACCACACCCCACTCCCACTCCCCCCCAAATGTCCTGGCCCCATGCCTCATTTCACTTGTTGACTATAATTCTGACTTAAATTGACGAATTTGGGAATTAAAATAAACTGAATACTTATGCACATGAGACGAGCGGAAAATCATTATGAAATTTATATTACAACGAAAGTTGGTACGAGATACACCTTCTACTTAAAAACGAATGTAAAAAACAAATTCTCACAAAAAAATAGCAAAGGTTTTTTAGAAGCCACGAGAAACTGAAAGACTGCATCTTGAAAAAACACTGAACTCATCAAGGTATGTTGGATGTTATCACGGTTTTTGTTCCCCCACGTAAAACGTGTCAAAATGATAACAATAATGATACGTGTCGTCTAACTGGATAGAAAGCCAGATTAATATTTACAAATTCCCAGAGTATCTGAAACAAAAAATCTTCATTTTTTAAAATGAATAATATTATCAAGCAACTTATTCTAAACCATCTCTGGTCGTAATTTAATTCACAAAATCCATGGACACTGTCATCCATGAATTCAGAATCTCGTCATAAAGTCCACGAGACAATTAATTAGCTTCTTTGTTTGAAATGAATTGAATGCACTGATTCCTACACGCTGGAACATTTTACTTGAACATCTGATGAAGAGTATTGAAATCAAGAGTAACTTTGTCATACAAAGCAATACTGCTGCCTTCATGTGAAAGCATACACCTCATGATTATATCTTGTGCATGTCAGAACCCTGTGAACGGAAAGAACTTTGACGTAAACTTGTAGGATTATATGAAGAACAGTAACAAATAATGTTCATTAAATTCATGGAAGGAAATGTAATGACCCTCAAGTCAAACCAAATGGGTTCCACCGTTACCCCTCAAGTCAAAAGTAATGGGTTACACCTTTACCCCACAATGAGGTCATAAAATGTATGATGTACAGTTAACCTACAAACTGTAAGGTCAAGACTCTCATACCCATATGACATAAATGGATCTTGTCATTTTGGTAAGCTGACAGTGTATACTTTCACTGTAACAAGGTAAAACATTCCTTCTAATTCTGTCACTGCAACCCTTGTCATTCGGTTCTGGTAGCCATGACAACCCACCCCTGACTCACAGCTTTTGGCTAACATAAATTTTGTGTATTGTTCCCATGCAACATTACCCCTCATTTGATACTGCTTGAAACACCACAATGGTTAACCATCATCATGACGATACAAATTTTGAACATGTAATATTTTGCTTTCTTGCACGCAATTGGTGATTGAGAAGAGCACACAAGGAATAGATAATTATGACAAATTCAGATCGAAAGCAAGAAAGTGAACGTTTCACATCGGAGCGGAACAACCATTTCTGCCAAAACTGTTTTACCCAGAAACAAAATATGGAAAGAAATTCATCACTGTGTTGTGGCCACACAGTCACATAAAGACAGTCGGTCATCATTGAAAAGCCATGGATAAAAAAATATGCCAACATCAAGAAACCGTTGAAAGGAATTTTGTGCCTACAATATAGACTATGACGTAAATAACCCTCAGAGATAATTTAATTTTGGGACGGGTCAATAACTGCATTGATACAGATATTATTTTGAAATATTATCTATGAGTAAGAAGAATGTACTGGATTTAATTTGAAATATCATATTTTTATCATTTTTCCAGTAGTATTATTATTATGTTAATATATACTATCTATATTTAATCTACACTGTCATCGTTTCCACAAAGCAGAGAGCATCAGATGAACTGGTGTCCTTCATGTTCCGACCACAGATACCTACTTTAACTAGAACAGCAATCCACATATGAATGAAACATAAGCAGTAAATTAGCTTAACAATTTACACGGTACAGTGAGAGTGCAATTGTTATGTGGAGACTGGTAAGGGAAGAACCACAGTAAATTTACACCTACCACATAGTACAGCTGTCAACAGGTTTCAAGGTAACACTTCACTATAGACACAGTAGTGCCTAAACACAAATGCTTCGAGTAGACAGGTAAGGGAAGTAAATTTACACCCACCACATAGTACAGCTGTCAACAGGTTTCAAGGTACCACTTCACTATAGACACAGTAGTGCCTAAACACAAATGCTTCGAGTAGACAGGTAAGGGAAGTAAATTTACACCCACCACATAGTACAGCTGTCAACAGGTTTCAAGGTAACACTTCACTATAGACACAGTAGTGCCTAAACACAAATGCTTCGAGTAGACAGGTAAGGGAAGAAGAACGGAGGTAAATTTAAAGCTGGCAAATATTGCAACCGTTAGCAAGTTTCAAGGTGTTAGTAAAATGTCCATTTCAAGCTCAGAATGTAACAAGGGAATCTCTGGGCAGATAGGTGAGCCAAAACATGTTAATAATTCTTGTGGGGACAGTGACTTGAAGCAAGGTGAATAAATAATCAGGATAGGGTAAAACCAATGCATAGAGTAATGATGGCAGTGAACTATATGGGGGCAGATACACACCCATCACTTCATTATCAGCTGTGTGGTACACATGAAGTCTAACCTAACAAATGTCCCCGCCTCTGGGTGCCACATATGTAAACAATGCATATAGTAATGATGGCAGTAAACTATATGGGGCAGATACACACCAATCACTTCATTATAAGCCGTGTGGTACACATGAAGGGTAACCCAACAAATGTCTCCGCAATCTGGGTGCCACATATGTAAACAATGCATAGAGTAATGATGGCAGTAAACTATATGGGGCAGATACACACCAATCACTTCATTATCAGCTGTGTGGTACACATGAAGGGTAACCCAACAAATGTCCCCACCTCTGGGTGCCACATACCCTAACACAACATCAGTGGTAACATTCTGTAGGGGTACAAGAGACACCTTAACCCACAAATTACACATACTTTACTGTGTAGAATTGGTATTGCTATCCCTACAAAAAGTGTCAAAATATTCTCTTTTTCTTTCTTAAGAATTAAGTACCATAGATCCTGACCACCCTACCCACAGCATAACATATTTTAGAGACTGGGTAACACAGACTGTAAATTCCTGCACTAAATTCACCACACAAACTATCATGTGTGTGATAGTACCAAAGACCATAAAGGTCAGCTATCTGGCCTTCCTTGCAGTACAGTAAGATGTTACCATGGAGACCTGGCTCTCAGTTATAAAGATGAATACTCTTCCGTCATGCTACTGCTCCTCAGTCTCCTCGGGAGAGAGGTAAGGTTTTACGTTCTCTATCTTCTTCAAACTGCCTGATTTGATTCTCTCCGAGCACATCGGGCATATCTCGTCGTCTTCCAGCAGTCTGAAACCAGAGTGAGAAAAGATTAGCTGTATTACAACCAAAATTTGACCATCTGTTTACAAAATTCTTAAATTGTAGTTTTTTTTTCTCACTTTTTAAAAGGGTTTAGATGTCCATTCACAGAATAGACCATTCAACAGTTTTATTAAGGTAACATATATTTGGATATTTCATTATAACAAAACAATTTCAGCCAACCCACACCACACAATAAACACAAACATTGCGTTGTTACAATTGCAGTCAAAACACTGACTGGTTTTGTCTCGCAGCCTCTTAAAATAAAAAAGAAGGCCATCCAGTGCTTCTCATTAGTTGAATATTCTGTAATAGGTACTGTCTGATTCGCAATGTTTTACATCGGACAAGTTTAATACAGATGTCGTTGAAAGGGAGACTTCGACTATGCAAAGAATACGTGCGGTATGAATCGTCTTGTTCGCACTTACGTAAGAAAGTGGCGGCATATTTTTTTACTCAAGTCTATTTCACGGTCGGAAAAGTCACCATGGCAACAGACTAACCGGCTGCTTTAAATCAAATAAACTTACGTCTTAAACTCTGAGTAAAGAGCTGGGAAGTCGCACTCTGGACAAACCGTCCAATTGTCCTTTATCATGTGACGACCCTGAAAAGAGAAAAAAACACTGATACACTGAGTCTAGGACAAGGGTCGGGTGTATCGTAAAGAGGAAGTTGAATATCGATCCATTGCAATGAATTATTTCAAGCGAGCAAGCTCTTTGTTGATCCGTGAAAATTTCACACCACTGGAGACGACATTTTTAATTTATTCAGAGAGGCGTCCCACCTGATCCAGATTGACAACCCGTTACGCCCCCCCCCCAAAAAAAATTCAGACTTGATTTGGTGTAAAGAAAAAAAAAACTTACCGTTACAATGCAGAATGGTATGCTATTCTTGCAATCGTGACACGTTAGTTCGGTGTCTTCCAATTCCGTTTTGCAATAAGGACACGGCGAAGTGGTCTCATCTTGCTCACTCTTATCAGGTTTCCTGTTTGGAAGAATGATGGGATATGAGGCAGTGGGTGAGGTGGGGGGGGGGATGTTGTTCAGTCATATCCACTTTCAGATGATGATGATTTGCAAACTCCCAAAAGCCTGCTCCCAACTCCTCTCTTATCTATATGTCAAGGCTTGCTGATCTTTTCAAGTAAATGCCATTACATCCCCTTACCCCAACCCCCCCTCCCCCAAACCCACATTATTTTTTTATATAAACACCATTCTGCTCACAAGTATTTATCTACACACATGTATCACATTCTCCTGTAACTGACCGCCATGTCTTCAGAATTTTTTTTTTCAGAAGTAAAATTCATGATAACTGACAAACATTTTAAAATGACGTTAAGCAAAATCAAGCTTGTACCTGTGAGACATCTTTACTTAAGTGAAGCACCAATTGAAGACATAATTTTGACTTTTGGAGAGTTGTAAAAATTGTAAATCTATTCAATTGATAAGGAACAAGAACACGCACAGAATACAGACAGGTTAACCTGTCTGTATTCTGTGCGTGTTTTTGTCCCTTCTGTTACTGTTACTTGTCATTTAGCCTTTGAAGAAGATCCTGCTAGGATCGAAACGTCAGGCCAACTTACTTTTACACATTCTCCTACACAGGCTCTCTAGTGGATAAGCAGTTTGCTAACAGTTTTACTTTATTTCAATTGATAAGGAGATACCAACCTGACGATGGCCTCTATCTTCTTCTTATATTTGGCATCAATTTTATTACGGTACTCCGGTCTCATCAACATCGCGGCATAACTGAACGAGGAGTTCCTCAGACCGGATCGGTGACACTCGATGACCGTTGAGGTGAGAATAGGAACAACATCTGTTGGGGAGGGGGGGGGGAAGGAATTAATACCAATTGGTGGGGGAGGATGACATAATTCTATAAAGTGACCAAGAAAGTTATCTGATTTCATAGATGAAGTTGACTAATATGTTAAGACCTTACAAAGTAAAGATGATACTTAGATTAGGAGGAATGATATCTGTTACAAGGTGTAGACTTTTTATCACTTTATAAGTAATATCTTTATAACGTAGCAAGACATACAGTATGGTATACCAGAAGTGAATTTTAGAAGGTTACCTACTTTCGATATGACAGATCGCCCTCTATCATAATTTAACTAAAAATGGTGGAGCCAGATAACAGAATGACATCTCTTGTGTTAAAGAAATCAAAAATATCATCACCAGATGATCACTTAGAACACACATATGAATATTAGCACACATAACAGCTGGAGAGGAGCATTTCTGTGATAGGGTACAGGTCAAATATATTTGACCTCACAGGAAATTCTCTACTATCATTTTCCCAATAATGGTTGAGGGTTAGTATATCTTTGACGTCGTCAGCACCACGCAGAAATAAAATCATTCTGAGAGATTGAATGAAATAAATGTATATTATAAATATTAGACATATTGGAATGACTAATTAAGTTATCATTCAAGGTATCAATTCAATTTACACCGATGTCATACTCTGGAGTACATCCAAGGTGTTTCTGTAGTTGGTTACATGACTCCACCTGCCAGGAAGCCTTCTTTTACAAATGACCCCGTTATCAAACGTCCAGTTGGATAGTACTGCTGATTGAGATCGAGGGTCAACACTGGTATTGCATGGAGATATCAGTAGCAGTTATTAATCAATCGATTTCTACCAGTCGGTACTTACGAGATGGGAATTTACTGATGTTGTTAGCGACCCTGATCAACATCCTTGCTCCC
>KN886356.1:31069-45211 GCA_000934455.1 Apostichopus parvimensis
TAGCATCATTTCATATATGTATGGGTGGTGTGTGTGTGTGTAAGAAGTCAAGTTGTGCTTATTAAAGTGTGTGAGGTCGTAAAGGTAGGTGTACCCACCTCCACGCCTGGATTCACGCCTGGAGAATAAACAGAAGCAACAGACAGATGCAAGTTTGTGATAATCGTAAACTGGTCGTTATTATTCCTGAAATTAGTTGATTCTATGACACGTCATATGTCTATATGTTAAAAAAAAATCCGAATTAGTTATATAATATAAAGTACAGCATGTCAGTATTTGAATACATGATTACAATATATGTGGTACAACATTACAGTCTCGGAATTCAAGAAATTAGAAGTGAAATAAAATGGTTTATTTTCATCACAAGTTGTGACACGTCCGAAAGAGTGAGACTGGTTACGAAGAAAAATTGAGCATGTAAAATAAGGGGGGAGAGGGGAGGAAGTGGGAGAGGAGAGGAGGAGCTTTGAGTGAAGAAATTAGCATTTAAAGAGAGGGGCGGGGCGTTTAGTGAAGAAAAAACATACCAAAGAAAGAATGGACTTATGGACATGTAATACCTCAGAAAATAGAAACATGGGCAAAACAAAACAGCAGAATAGAATGAATTAGTTGCATAATTAACGCCCATCAAAAGATATTATGCATGACACGATGTCTGATGTATTATTATTAGGTTAATGAAAATGAAATTATGAACTTACATGACTTCAAACACAAAGCTGAGACAATGAAGTGTGATACTTAGATTACCATGCTCATATCTAGAAACTAATGTGTATGTGTACAAGCACATGTATTAAAAGATGCACGTAAACTTGAATGCTAACGGTTAAAAATGGTCTAATTTCCTCACAAGGCTGTGCATTGAACAACCCATCAGTATATGCCTCATGATGGAACAAGCAATGTAGAAAGAACGTTATGATCAAGAGTATAGGCTGTGCATTGAACAACCCATCAGTATGTGCCTCATGATGGAACAAGCAATGTAGAAAGAACGTTAGGATCAAGAGTATAGGCTATGGATTGAACAGTACATCAATATATGCCTCATGATGGAACAAGCAAGCAGTGCACTCTTATCGCTAAATTATGTCAAGTATTTTCGTCACTAGTTGTGACACGTCAAGAAAAGAAAATTAATTGGTAGTGATATTATATGTAAGTAAATATTGGCAATGTATACAGTCATCTTATCAAGTATAAAATAGTTAAAGCTACCGTATGTGGCGTAGCAACAGGACCCGGTGCAGCAAACAGTAATCGGCCACAAAGGCGAGTCCACATTCAATGAATGTGAAAAATGTTTAAATTTAATTTCCTTTTATTTGGCACCTGTTGGCTATATAGACGCCCGGATATGGCAATCTCCGGCTTTTTGCTGTAGAGGTCAGGATTTCGTTGAATTTCCCTTTTCTTTATCGGTAGTTCTTACTGGTCAACTCTGAGGACCCGAGCCCGGGGCGGTCGAACGGGCCTAGCTACGCCGCTGCACATGTTAATATGAATTTTTCATCACAATAAGATGTGACACGTCCAAGAAATATATATGAATATGAATATCGTCGTAAATTTTGTTAACAAATGTTAAAATGTAAAAAGTTAACATTACATTATATGATATAAATGAAAGTAGCATTCATAGCAATGTATTTATAAAACACTGAAACTCCGTAACTGGGAGGAGCATACGTTCTACACATGTTTCGTTTGTTCCATGCCGTGTGACAGAATCAATGAAAATACTACAAAGTTAGCGTCCATATAACTGGCTAAGCTTATTGCTATGTGTTTATATATACTGAATACAACAGTATAGTTGCAACTAAATGTTTATATTTTCCCCTGTTTTGAGGAAAGAGAATTCACCCGAAATCAACGCAAAACGTTAGCTTTAATTGTAGTCCTTACTTGTTGTAAGATAAGGGACTGAAGATAACGTTGAAACTACGAATTGTGGGAGAGGGAATGGATTTTCATTACTGCTTTCCGGTCTCAAATGTATGGAGGGAGAAGAGATAGAAGGGTTGGGAGGTGGGGGGGGGGGGTAAAAGATACACTTCGCATTTCAAAATTGGTTCTTTTCTGTTATCTGCTATCAACAAATGGTGCACTTAAACTTTGCCACAAAGGTAGCAGACGTTTGATTTATGAGAAAGACCACATGTTTTAATGTTACAAATTTGGCTCTTTCCACAGTACTTTCATTCAAAATGGTTTCCCTGTTGTCAACAAGTGCACTTAGACTTTTCCACAAAGGTAGCATACGCTTTATTTATTAGACAGAGCATATTCTTTAATGTCCCCCCCCCCGCCCCCTCCCTCCAAATGGAAAGCAAAATACTAGTTTTATAACAAACGGGCTACTTGTAAGATATGAGAATTTGGACCCTTCAAGTGTTTTTATTTACAGGACGTCCTCTAAATTAATGAAAAATGGGGAATTATCTGATTTTCACAAATGTGGGAAGATTGTTCGAGGACTTGCATTCGTTTCCCCCAGACTACGTTATTCTTAATGAAATGACATAACTGTAACAGATACATAACAGATACTATCAATTAAGTTCACTTCTGCCTCCTTACTATTAACTGGTTTTTGTGTGGATTACAGAAGATCCACATGTTCCTTTGTGGCCACCGGTGACATTTTACAGATGGAGGATTAAAGATGGCACGTCATCGAATGCGAGATTACCAATGTAGGGGAAGCAAGACCTCGTTGCTAGGAACTGTGTCTGTAATTTGAAATCCCACGGCTTTGCGAAGGTTGGATCGGATATTTTTTCTGATGTTCCGTCAATACTGATCAGAAATGGAGTATCCAGAATGTACAGACGAGGACAGTAACAGATGTCTTGGTTTCGGTTCAGTGATAGTTCATCCACATTAAGATTTTCATTCAGTGGTGCCTGATCAAAAGGCTTGGCAATGTGTGTAGTAGTTAAGCGAAACTTTGCGACACCCGTGGCGTAGCTGTGGACACGTGTTACTTTGGACAGTATGACTGTGGAAGCGAACAATTAGTTTGAGAGGTATTTGTAGAATGATTTGGTATTGTTTGCCACAAGTAAATTCGAGTTAGTACTCTTGACAAATATTAAATTAGAGAATTTGTGTTGGAATTGACTGTGCATGTTTGTCAACGAATATGTATCCTCCATCCATTACGGTTGTACTGGTTTACAGCAATTTTAAACATGGCAGAGTCTAATCTTTTTGCTCTGAGAACGGAAATCATATTAATTGTTTCAAGATTACAGGGTCTTTCAAATATGAAAGCAGTGCTTCAGTATACTTACAGGTAGTATTCTGCCTACAGAGTTCTGACAAGGAGACACGTTGTGGGCAGGTTGGACAACGATCTGTTAAGTGGACGGAAGAAGAGAAGGAGATGAGAAGGAAAAAAACATATCGGAAGAGGCAGTACTGCCCATAAATTAGCATGTTAAATATCCAAGTTCCAAATACACTTTTATTGTAAGATTTTCCGTCGGAGAACTGTACTCGGTCATTTAGACTATTGTAAACAGCAATTGATTTACTTTTTAGAAACTGAAAACGCCTAAGAAATATCATCAACAGTGATGATCAACAGTGTATAGTATAGCCTGAAAACGCCACGTAACCATGTTTGGTTCTACCAACATAATTGAGAGCAAAAGAGTTTGTTAAAATGTAGTGTTTATGGAGTGTTCATCAGTTGTGCCGAAAAATAAATTAGGTTAGAAACTGATCATCAAAATGCTCAAACTTGTGCGTTTGGATCTACTGAAATGTGACTGTGCCACGGCGCCCTGCAACTCGGTAGAGTTGGTTTCTTGGTTGGGGGCAGTTAACATGTTAGGCTATTTACAGAAGCCTAGCTCCACTTGAAGAAGCTCCTCTCAAATAAATGATTAAAAAGTTCCGTTGATTTCAAGACGATTTATTTTCTCCGTCTCTCTTTAATATTCAATTAGAGCCTTATAAAATTACTTCAAGATACTAATTAAAAAACAACTTGATAAATAATACGGCTGCAACAATGATCGTGAGCACTGGTAGACAATTCCGACAAACTTTTCCAGACTCGCCTGCCTCTAAAGATAATTGCTCGACAAATTGTAAGCGTGGGCTAACACGTGATAGGACATGTGACCACTGATTGCTTCCATATTACATACTTCTGAACATCATTAATATTCATCACATCTATCGCGAAATGAACGAATCATTAGTGAGAAAGAAAGCAGCATGTGCTTCTAATCTTTTCTTATGTTTATCTTTGTCTAAATTAACGGTCCCAAAACCAGACGTCTGAAAAAGCAGGCAAACAATTTCTTATGTATTTCTTTATATACGGTCGTGGGAACCAGGGCAAAGGTCAAGAGTGCAAAGGGGTTAATAACCTTGCAGGTGTTTTATAAAACTCAAAAGGGGTATATGGTAATCCATATCATTTCATGACACTATATCGTAAGTACAAACAATGTCAAGTTATTTATGAAGTGAGTCCATGTTATGCTTTTGAAAATGCTGAAAGTATGAAAAAACCGCATTAAACATATATCTAATATGTCTTTCTTTGTCTCGAAGTAATCCCTCTTCTTTGTTTTAAGTAGATGAAATAGTAACATTACTGTTGTTTGAAAATACATTCCATATGTAAACTATATACTTACCAGGACAGGTTTGTGTACACTGATCTCTGGTCACGAAGTTGTTCTCATTACCTCCACAGCCACTGTAGTTGAATGGGACACATACCTTACTGCCAACGTCATAGGCCCATCGCGGGACGGATTTATCACACGGTCCCTCAACATGTGGTACTAAACAAAAGTTTTCTATAGGTAGAAAATAACAATTATTATAGAACTAAACGTATCATATATGACATGTTTAATATAGGTTTGCAAAATGTGACTTCCTATAACCCAGTGGCATAGAGGTCCAGGTCGAACCCGGGAACAATTATATCACCGGGCCCTCGATTATGAAAATGATAATACATTATACTCTGCCCAATGTTACCGTGGGCCCCTAATCGACCTCGGGCTCCGGGCCTGTTGGTGACAATGCATATGACCCTCATTGCAAAACCATTGCCCCACCCCACTCAATTCCCCGTGACTCATCTTTTAATCACTCCAACATTAAAGCTGTATAGAATCTTACTCAATTGAGCAAACATTCTACGTAGCCTGCACAACGTATTTTTGTGACTTATCAAACATATCACATCGGAAATGCACGCTGTATGGCAGATACCGTATATAATGCGGTAAACGACATATGTGCGGCACACATTTTCAACCAAATGTTCTTTTATGAATGGTGCCATCAATTTAGCAAAGTTTGTACCCGTCTGCTATGCAGGCTTCATAATAATGTACGACCTTTCCACGAATTACAAAGACAGCTACAACACCTTTGAGAAGGAATCATATCACTTACGCCGTAGGCAGATCTGTTGGCATTCAGACATTGCAGTAAACCCAGTACCCATTTGGAGTCCATAACCAAAAGGCGTCATTACACAGTTGTCGCCGTTGAAGTAAACTTGACCATAATCGAGCTCGATATTCAGGTCCATTGCTGTGTAGCTGTCAAGGGGCTTGCTTCTACATCTTCCACCTAAAGGACAAGACGGAAGAACAAACATGATATAAAAATTGATGTAATTTGATAATAAAAATTACAGTTAAGCTAACTTGGCATCCTGAAAGATACGATCGAACTTGACCTGAAGAATGGTATGTGGAGAGGTATAACCACAAAAGGGTTACATGGTTGTGCATTTAATTCAATTTGCATACCTATTGTGTAAACAATTCATTCCCTGTTCCTACAACATAATATATCATTCTTTCCTTTGTCCTTTCAAATCCATGTTGCTTTTTGAAATGTTGCTGTAGGAACAGGGGAAAGGACCAAAGTCATGACACTTCACCAAGTTTAACCCGACCCATCACCACCGCTCCCCCTGCTGAATGCTCCAGTTAGACAAAACTGAAAGCGGAGAGGAGAGGAAGCTGAAAAGAAAGAGGAGAGGAAAGAAAACAATAACGCGATACACACATATTTACTCACAGATTTCACAAGAACCGCGATGGAGCAATCGCAAATTACTTGAACCACCCTGTGCACAGACCCCGACTCCCAGATGACAAGATGACGGATAGGTCAATGCATTAGACCCGCAGACTCTGTCTTCCTCCTTGAGACTGCTGACGTCAGCACAGTCAGAAACCTCGAGACAAATACAGACGGCAGTGTTGCTGACAACATCACATTTTTGTCCGAAAGGGCAAGACGTTTGGCTGCACAGATCTGTAGAGTCATGTGAAGCGTACTATGTTACTGTGGGATATTTCACAGAAACGCTGAAAGTTTACGGTATTTAATATTTGGTTTGAGTTTTGAATATTTAACTATTTACTTGTCATCGTCTTGTCATCAAATTATGTGAAACATTGCGTTATATTTACGTAATGCCAGCAAAACACGTCATGGGACAGTGCTCAGAGAATTTGAATGATTATAGGGAAGAAGAGAATATCGTAACGAAATGGGAATATCAATTGCCAGCATAATAAACACAGAAGGTTGAGGAGGGCGGTCATGAAGGTTCAAAGACTGCGGAGGGGGTGCATGGAGAATGGTGGCTAACTTTTCCGCTGACAAATCGGGCAAACTAGTACCTATAGTAGGTTATTGATCTCGATAAAACGGTGCGAATTTCCGATAAACCGCAGGGTTTTTCCCCTCGCTCTGACCAAACCTCACCCATCAATGTATCTATAAATATAAATTTGATAGGTTACCAATGCAAACTGGAGAACTTCCATTCCAATTTCCATTTGCGAGACATTCTAGGCCCGTAGTTGATCCAGCTACAGAAAACCCTTCATTACACGAACAAGTCAACACAGAGCCAATGTTGTAAGAGTTGCCCGAGCATACACCGTTTGTAATACTTATGGGCACGCAGGCGGTTGCTGAAAATAAGAGAATGAAAATTGATCAGGGTTTATGATAAAGGCGTTAATATTCCATTATATGTATAGGTAGTTTTCACTATGTGATGTTGTCACACAACGTCAATTGGTATAGATGTATGCTTACTGCAGGGAAGAGCCTTTCAATAATACATCTTTTTTAGGACTTTTAAAAGAAATATTGAAATAACATCAGTTTCTAGGTTATGAATCGATGTATTCATAAATGATATTGAGATGTATTTTATAGTTTTGCATCCGCACGTTTTTTATCTTCTCATGCTGTCTTCTCTCAGCATTATAAAGTGATATTGTGATTTCCAGTGTATCTCTGTTTCTAGTGATCAATTTTTATTAATTATTTTCACATATTGGATGCCAACACGTTTTGTTTCTACTCTGATCGCTATACTTAATAAACATTGCTTGGCAGTGAGTTCATTACCCAATCAAAATCAAATGATATTGTGCTATTCAAAGATAATCTGTAGTATATGTTAATTGTCTTCATAGTAAATTAAACAATTACTAAAAATAAGCCCCCATCTGAAAGCTGCATGTCAGACATATTCGGGTTCGAACCTGTGACCTCTGCAACCCAGAAGTCACTGGTTCAAATCTCGCTCTAGCTATAAATTGCTTTTTACTTGTCTAACCTATCGCAGTCATTTTCCAGTTATTCATATAGTTATATAATAATTGTCTTTAAGTTACTCTACCTTTTATCACGTTCTTTACTTTACCATACTTCGAGACTCTCGTTATGCAATTTTTCAAGTGTATTGTTCTACTCTTTTGAATAATTTCTGGAACATTTGTAACAATTACAACAGTTCCATGCATATTCATTGATCGCTTTTGTATGTGATAAAACTAAACCTCTCTCATATAAAGAGTACTTATGCCTATCTGAAAAGTGTTGCCCTTAATTAAAGAGAGCAAATACCTCTACATGTTGGTATGGCGACGTCCCATTGCCCATTAGCCAAACAGTTAAGCGTTTGAGATCCTTCTAGTTGGAAGCGAGAATTACAGGAGAAAGAAGCAACACTGGATCTGCCGATTGCTTTGGATACAGCGACGTTACCGTTCAAGAGAACTGCAATATCTGGACAGGTTTCTAAATAGTTGGATCAGGAAGGATAAAGAAGAGAAAGAAAGTCAGTGCATTTATATCTAAATAGGTCATATAAAATCACATCCGACATATGCGTAATAAAATTCCTGTCTACATATGTCCAACGGCATTTACATGCATATTTATGGTGTACTTGGCAATGGTATTGCATCAATGGTCCCACTACTTTACGGCGTTGTCTATAATCTACAGACAGGCAAGGTTAGTTTTTCTCTTTTAGAAGTAGAAACTTTAAAAACTAATTCTTTTCAACACATTGAAGTAATTTTAATTTTTTTTCAAATCTGCTGATATCCATTTTTATCCAAGCCATTATCGAAACTTACAATTTTAATTTTTTTCAAACATACAACGGGAGTCCTGCTTTGGAAGTCCTGTGGGGCTGGTTGTTTTCCATTGTTATAGATATTTAACTATTTATCTAAATATATATGATTATAAAGCTATATAGTCAGAGAAACATAGATGTACAAAAACATGTTTTAAAATATAAGACGTTTTATCTTACTTATCATTTTCACATGAACTGTTGCTTGAACAAGCTTAGTCCCACAAGAGTAGGAACCTTCGTAATCCTTGGTCATCTTTGGTAGACGTAATCGCAAACCTTTCTCAAATTTCCCTTCTTGATAGAAAGTACTATAGAAAAGACAACAATTAGAGGATATCCATATTATTATTGATTGACATAAAAAAGAAATGTGCCATTTTCAATCGATGAGGTATCTAAATGTTACAATGATTTTTATTTCCAAAATTTGATTTGATTCACTCGTTTTATGGCCCTCCCAGTTAAGAATCATTTGCACTTCCGAATATGTAGAATTTTACTTCCAGTGTTTTGATTTCTCGTCTCATTACAGAAATGACACCACCAAAAGGTCTACAGGGACTGAACTTACTGACCGATTCGGGACTTGAAATGGCCGATCGGTTTGGCTTTTCAAAATAAAAACACAAACGTGGTGGTAGGCTCACTGACCTAGCTTCATGTTATTTGAGGAGATATGCTGTTTAAGTGGAATATATAACTAAATCATCTCTAAAGTCTGAGGTGAAAACCACAGGACTACAGCATCTGGCAACGTTGACTTTTTATCCAAGTCAAATCAGAGTGTAGTTGTAAAGTTTCTAATGTATGAAAACAGTAGAGATAAGGTATCTTTTTAGATTTTCTGTATCATGTAATTACTTCTTAAAGTACGATATTCAAGTTTCAATTTATTTTATTGATGGTGCTTCATGCATACCCATTTGCCAGTACGGTACCCTTAAAGTTCCATCCGAAGGAATATTTAGTCATCAAAACTTCCAAACCATATTTACTTTCAACCGCACAAGTTAGCAATATTTCTTCGCCTTCGTATTGGGTAAGAACGTCGTTGGCATGCACCCTCGGATCCGTTACCATGGTTATAGTGATAACTGAAAATAAGTGGTGATAAAAAAAATGTGCGAAAAAAAGAAAAGAAATGAAAAGAAAAATACAAAAATCTTCATTTTGTAAATAAAAAGTGTTTTTCCGCATCTCAAATCATATGTCTCACTGCCTCTCGATGTTCGTACCTCTCCAGATTGAACCATTTTTCGTCCCACCTCTGACCAAAGTTTCTAATTTCTCGTCATTACTTATCGAAGGTTATGCAATAGTCCTCTTTACCTGTCTCAATTACTTACTTGGTAAGCAAATTGATTGACCCGTTTCAAGCATCCATTGTCCCCTATCGCAGTAACATGTGTGACTTCCAAACAGCTGGTAACCCTCGTTGCATTGAAAATAAACAGAAACCCCGTGATATAATCCGTCAGCAGTGTCCGCATTATGTAATATGTAACCATTCTCCAAGTAGTTGATGTCGCTGCATCTTCCTGTTAAAAATATAAAACGAGGAGAATTGACTAGGACAAAGCTACGCATACATATATGGATTTATGTAACTCTTTAAAACTATACAGGGAAACATTCGAGGTGAGAGTGGGCGGGGGGGGGGCGGGGGACATGAGATCTCTGAAACCGACTCTAATGTAAAGGGGTGTGGGGGTCCTCCCCAATAAATAAAAGTACAATTTTTTGACGTGAAATGGTGCTTTCTTATTAATTTTGAGACTATAAATTACCGGTTATTTAATGAAGTCTACACGGACGGTGCTAATACTTTTGAATTTTGAACAAACAAAACTCCCGGGCTGAACCTCGATATCAGCAATACAAATTTTAAACAATAAAGAAATCAATATTTTTGTTCAATCGGAGAAACGCTATAATGTTTTTGTTTGAAACCATCGGAGTTCATAGCGTTCACAATCACAGAATTTATATCAACATTGAAAAAAGAAAAACCCTAATATGTTACAATTTAATATCAGTATTTCACAGCTAATATTGATATGTTACACTTGCTGATGCTGTTATTTCCTGAGACACTGATACTTTTCTTGAACACACACGTATGGCGTTCCATAATTTACTCAGTTATTTTATGAGATTTAAGATTTAGTCAAGATCATTGCACTGATTGGTAGCAAAAGAAACCTTACGTAATATATGCTTAACAAACGGTTTCTTATTCATATTGAATATCTGTGACATAAAGTGAGTGCCGGTTATGTAATGTAAACGTACGAAGAATCTTAACATCAAGAATCTGTACAGTGTTGCCCGCCTCGGTTTTACAAGCATATTTTCCAACATCTTCCATAGTGAAATTTTGAATCCAAAGGTTTGTTCCATTGATGCCACCCTGAGGCAAAGAAGACAAAAGAATATATATAATAAAAGAAGAAAGAAAATGGAAACGAATAGAAGGTATTAAAATACACCAACATTTACGTGGTCTATTTTGCGCAACCACCTTTTTCTAAACTGGGTGGTGGTGGTGGGCAAACATGTTAAGTCGTCAAATGTAGAGGTCTCAGAGGGTCCCTCCCCGTTTGAGTAATTAATATGTAGAATGTAGGGTTTGTAATGCAAAATGGTGCTATACTTTGCCAATTTTGAAACAACTTTGAAGACGTGTCTCGACTGTTTAGGTTGTACCGCCTACACATATATTAATATTTATATTTATATCAGCCCGTTAGAGGAGAGGAGGTGCTGAGTACCTCTGATTTTCATGCTGGTTTGGGGCGTGGTTTATATGAAATGCTAATTATAGATGTATCTGTTTCGTAAATAATTAGAAAAATACACAATGATCAATCTTGTAAATGAAAAGTAGTGTGACCCTATCAGAGGTATTATTAAACAGAAGCAAATTATTACATTAGTCATAAACAATTCACTTACATGCCAGCTTTTCTTTGTTCTAAAGGATTCAATCACGCAGCCTTTGTGTTAATGCATTTACTTATATGGCTGTTTCCTTTCTTTTTGTTTTCTCATTTATCACACTGAATGTAAATAACGAAGAACAAAGGTACAAAAGATCTAATTTTGATGGTCAAGTTTGGGAGAATTTAACAATTAAACCTTCACCGATGTTGTACAAACTATACTACAATCGATAGAACCATGGAGCTACCATTTAGACCAGGGGTGGGCAACCTACGGCCCGCGGGCCACATATTGCTCGCCGGTGATTTTTTGTGGCCCGTGAGATGTCGCAAGAAAAAGAAAATAAAAACAATATATTTTACATCATCACAAAAAACGAGCTAGCTGCTTAGAATTTATCGGCACTAATGATGCTGTCAGGTAGGCCTATTATCCCCATTAATCATCAACTGTACTGTATTGACAATATA
Organism: Apostichopus parvimensis; assembly: GCA_000934455.1. Classification (NCBI taxonomy): domain Eukaryota; kingdom Metazoa; phylum Echinodermata; class Holothuroidea; order Aspidochirotida; family Stichopodidae; genus Apostichopus; species Apostichopus parvimensis. The sequence goes on from KN886356.1 coordinate 42,944, forward strand.
TTTTTGTGAATACAGATTAATTACGCACACCAATTGCGTGAAAGTCTTCGGAATCAAAGGTTTGAAATCAACAGCAGGTCGTTGGTTAGGTGCGGCCCAGTCAATTTTTCACTCCTTATATCTGGCCCATTCATTCAAAAAGGTTGCCCACCCGTGATTTAGACCAACTGGAGACATCCTCCTATATACAAAGGTTTTATTATAATCCAAAACCAGACAATTATTTAGTGGTTTATTTTAAAGATTCCAATTTAAGACAGAACATTTCGTCGCCCAAACTTATGTTTATTAAGCTCAACAGAACAGGTGTGAAGTTTTTAAAACGTTTGGCAATTTCTTTCATAATTTGTAACACAATGGTAAATCAAACTGATGAACTGAAAAGCAAATTGGCAGAATATTTCATTCTGCATTCTGCATTGAGCCATCCTTTAAGAGATTTTGAAGAGAAAAAATGAAGTACTGAAAACAAAATTACTCCTAGTTTTTCGAATGTTGTTGTTGACGAAGAGCCATCGATAGTACAGGAGAGATCCATCTCGTCACCTTCTCTGACCAACACAGTCGCGTGCTCCAGATTCCGCATGGTAATTTCGTCTCTGATGGATACTTTATACCGACAAGAAAAAATGATCAAATAAACCTGTTAAATACAGGATTTGGCTGAATAAAGTTACGAACTATTTAAAGAGTTGCTGCAGGTTTTACTTGCGTTCATATATATTATTTATGCTTTGCTTTTTGGTTTTTAACTAATAATTAGAAAAAATCTGGCAAATTGCAATACCAAGTAAACGATTATTTGTTCAGATATTATGTTTAACAATTTGCAACAAAATGACAAATTCCTTGAATCTAATAAGTAAGGAATTGACCTTTTAGTATTTTCCACCAATTCAACATTTTCCAACAAAATGCTGACTTACCCTCAGAAAGTCATCAGTTCAACAATATTTTAGCAAACTGATGAATTCATCATTGAATAAATCTCGTGGAATCAACATTTGGCAACAAAATGAATTGTTACGCTCGCATCAACATGTCATCATTTCAGCATTTTGCAAAAACATCATGAATGACTGCAAAATTGCAGAGAAACATCTTAACATTCCGACGGCAGCTTAACGTTTCAATATAACAGATAGAAAACATTGAGCTTTCTTCTTTTCTTACCTGAAGAATTCCTGTGGCACGCCGGCTGCTTGTTATCTGTATAAGTCCATATTGCATCCCTACAGAACATCTTTTCGTTACCGATTCTTTCAAATCCTATGTTACAGGACACCGTTAAGACCCCAGTTAAATTTTCCAGTGTTTCGTAAGTTCTTTCAATCAACACAGAATGCAACACAGAGGGAAGAAGCATTTCACAATTATCTAAAGAAAACATGGATAAGTGGTTGAGATCGAATAAGAATTAAAACTTAAGATTTTTGTTTAAGTGTTTAGAAGCAAAATGCTAACAATTTTGATCCATTTATCACATTTTGACAATAAAAGTTGGTTGAATTGTTGTAACTTTCCTTTGCTTTGGGACAGAATTCTCCCAAATCAAGGAATATTTACCAAACTTTCTTAGAGTGAATAATCATTATGTCTTCACCGGATTTTACTCCCTTTTTTTCTTCAGTTTGATTTGCTCTTTAAGTTGATCGATTACATTGTCTAAAGGTCTGAAAGTTGTATTTCGCTTTACGTTCTTTCATCTTCATTTAAAACCTGTGTGTTACCTCATTCTTATGCTATTGTATTTTAACATTCTGGTAAAATGGATATGTTAGTATGGCATTACTATTTAAACCTACTTGCAGTTAAAATAGTTTCGTTTTGCAATTGAATACAATGAATAGCAACACTCATTACTGAAACAATTAGGATGATTAGTAAGTTACCTATCAAACACGTTGGTTTTGGTCCAGACCAAGTACCGTTCGTTCTGCACCCTATTGTAGAGGTACCAGAGATGTGGTAACCCTCGTTGCATTCGAAGTTGACAAAGTCCCCTACCAGCATGTTACCGTCACTAGGGTGTCTATTACCGTTGCGTATCTGACCTAAGTCTTGACACCAGGCTGGAAGGAGATGTTATCAATTAGTACGGATTTATTCAAATGATCTTAACCTATGTAATATTTATTTATTAACTACTCAGTGGTATTCAAAGTGTTGTTGCTTGGTTACCCCCCCCCCCAACTTTTACCTTCGTCATCTTGGCGATCCTCCAGTGACGGATGTGGATGCCTGTGAAACTGGGCTACTTGGAGGAGG